>JAFJYG010000612.1:0-32987 GCA_017366145.1 Cadophora sp. M221
GCTTACAGACATCAATTAGCTTTTTTACGGACCGTAAATCGAAGGTAAAACTTACTGAGGAAAGAACTGAGGAGCAGGAGCCGGGGCGGCCGGCGTAACAACGCAAAACTCGGTTTCAGAACGCATTCTACGATCCGTTAGTTACCTGTATAAATCGAAAACGAGTTCGTAGATCAAAACTTACTTAATGGTGATGTTGCTTACGGAAGGAAAAATCTACGGAGGGCCAAAGCCATAACTATATACTTTCGCTTATCATATATCAAATTAAGCCATACAATTAAAATCACTTTTCCTATTCTTTATCACTTTACGGGCGTTGTTTGCTTAATATTGTCGTTGTTTGCTATTCTAACGGACCGTAGCGAACCACCAATTCACCCTTGACCGTGGCGAAGCGAGGTCCCGTGACCCCGGAGCCTGCGGAGGGCCGTCGCGGACAAGACCTCGTATATTATTACTAGTATTATTTTAGGCCACAAGAACGTACCCCTCTTAAAGCTGTTATTCCAATACCTCTTCTTATCTTAAATTCAATAAAAGTAAAAGAGAAGGTAGGCCAAAAGGTGCTTTTGGTGAAGGCACATCACGAGTAGCACCTTTTAATACTCGTAGAGACTTCTCTCTCTTTGAACTCCCGTCAAGCTCAGCTTCGCCGGTCCTTGTCTCAACTGTGTTATCTATACCGCAGTTCTTTATAGTATAAACTAGCCTATCATCGACTGCACTAGCTATATAGAGACTTTAGCGTGGGCATTAAGATATATACAAGCCAGGAACCCAGCCGGAAAGGGGTTATATATATGAAATGTCATTAATATATTAGTCAAATAGTATAATAAATGCTAGTATAGCTTTTATAAGTGTAATACAAAGGGATGTAATTGGAGAGGTGGAAGTGCATACTTAAGATACAAACTTTAAATTAAATAATTCAAATGAGTTGGCATAGAGGTAGATAAATGCACCCTTCGGATTCCCCGAAAATCCTTGGCATGTGTTGATTTAGCTATTTCCGTGTGCGGATTTAGCTGTGGCCTAAAAGTAACTTTATTATAAAAGAATTCTTAAGCCTTATTTATAAGCACTTATCTTTTAAAAACCTCAAAGTTATTTAAAAAGCAACCTAATACTAATTAAAAAACCTATAAGGTTAATAAGCTTACTAAAAGGGGTTTTATGATTACTTACGCTTTAAGGCTTCTTAAGCTTAATCGCCTTAATAAAATAAATAATAAAAGAAGCCACCTTAATAAAATAAAAAACACAGTTATACTTTAAAAAAAAGTATTAAAAGCACTAAGCATTACACTTGAGTCAAATAAGTATAATACTAATAAAACACTACGGAATACATATTAGTAATTAAAACTAATTTCTTCTTTTTAATATTAGCGGTCTTATTAATATTATAAACTACCTCTAGTACTTCTTAAAAGAGTTAAACTTTACAATTATATTATACTTTTTAACTAATTATATTATTACACTTATGTATTTAATATATTAACAAATATTCGATGCTTTCTTATTGGTACTGTACCGACACTAATCAGTAGTTTATTTTATATTATAAATAGTAAGATCTTAAACTAAAGAGTTACTCTCTAAAAAACGCAAGACAACTTTATTATTATCTTTTTTGAAGCTCCTTTTAGTTATACGTTATACAATAAATAAAGCACCTTTAAGTAACTACTACTTTTCATATAAAGATTATATAAAATATCTCTAGCGTTTATCACGTATTCACGACAATCTCCGAAACTACCCTAAATCGACTTTAATACTATATCGAATTTAAAGAATTATTTAAAACTAACTCCTAATATAAAAAGATTTAAAACTTAAGCACTAATTCGAAAATAACTTAATAAAGAACCCTTAATAAAATCAACGGCTAAACTAAACGCATATATTAATTAATTCCTACGTCTCTATTATAATAAGCAGAAAGATAAGAATATAATATTTATAAGCTATTAACACTTTTTTAAAGAATAAACGACTAACACTTTCGCTAAACTTACTAAGAAGATGTAATGCGAGTTTTGCAACGGGCTCAAATATAGCGGCGTTTATATATATAAAGAAAAAGGAAAATTAATTACTAAGGAACTATTAAATGCGTTAAGAGTAAAAGAAAACATTTAGCTAAATAAATAACTAAAACTTTAATATTAAAGAGTCTTTAAAACAACTCTAATCTTTTCCCAAAGGATAATACCCTAAATTCAACGTATAAACTAAAATCCACTAATCTCTCTTAAGACTATTTGTTAAACTTAAATAAGAATAGTATTAGTTAAAATAATAATACGAGATAATACTAGGCTAATTTCGCCTAAATTAAAAGTTTTTATTAATTTAAAGTTGGAAATTCTTAGAATCAAAGACTTATATAATGCGGATTTACTAGAACATCGCTTAACCTTGCTATTAATACAGATTAAGCGAGAGGATACGTATACACTAAGCTAAGAACTCGTTAAAGTTACATTACTATTGTTGGTCCACAGGCCCCTGCATCAACATACTTGGTCGGTCTATGGAGGTTGGATCGATTCGTGGTGGAGTCGGACTACTACCGAAGGGGTTTCGGTGGCGATTCGGTGGCGTTCCGAAGTACTATATAGTCGGGGACCCCTCACTCTCTTTTGAATGGAACACAGATTTTTAACCATACATTTATTACTCTGTCACCATACTCGCATTTGAATATATTCACACATGCGGCGTGGTACATGAACCGGTACTGCACCGACAACTATAAAGGGAAATCAATAGTTCATTACTAGATTTAACACTTACTCCCCTGATTTAATTAAAAGATACCTCGCTTTTGTTATTTATAACTTAAGTTATTACTAAACTATATTTAATCTCGATTTAGATTAAACTATAACCTGAATTAATGCAACTCTTATAGTTTCTATAAAATTTATTATTGCTAAAGCATTTTAAAGCACTATTATACTTGCAAAGTTATATAATAAAAAACTTATATATGATAATAAGAAAGATCACTTAAATAAAAAGCTTTATATCTTCACAAAGCTTTATTAAAGAGTCGGCTTAGACTTCTTTATTCAAAATAAAGTATATTCGACTATAATTTAGGATAAAGCGATTATATATTATTATTAATACCTTTAAATTAAGCTTTTCTCGTTTAATAAACCTATTAAAACTACCCGTGCTTATTTTAAAACAAAAGAACGTGCGATTAAGTTCTTAAGCCGTTAGTTTACTTTAATATTTGTAATATTTAAGACAAACCCGGATTTTAAAAAAGTCGGTTTTAATATAACTTAAAAGATATACTAAAAAGCTTTAAAGCATATAACTTAATCTCAAGAATAATAATATACGAAACAACAAAACCTTACGTGATAAGCTATTATAAAGCGTTTTTAATAATTTACTATTTAAAATAGCACTCTTTAAAGCTCTTGTAATATTTCTTACTCTTATAAATAACTTTTATTTTACGACTAGGATAGAAATAACCTATGATCCCGAATTACACATCAAGCACTCTAATAATAGGCCACAGCTAAATCGCCATACCCAAATTGCTAAATCGCCATACGCTAAAATTTTATTGACTTGGCGGGTGTTATTTATCAACCTCGCTGTCCCATACTAATTTGTACTGCGTGGCAGGGGCCACTGATGCAAATCATAAATACAAATCATATATATTCATAATTACGTAATTACCCCTCGGAATCAAAAATGAAGCTATTCCAAACAATGCGAAGACTTGACCATAGGCACCGGGATTTGTACGAACCTGACACTCGCCGCGAGAGGGCATATATGCATAGCATATCATTAGTGTACCAGGCAGATAGTATTGAAAATGCTACTACACTTACTGCAACTTTAATGCAGCGGGAGGTAATTGGGGGGGTTGAGGTATATACCCAGGACGCGGACTTTGAAGCAGATGATGATTTTGATGAGCTGGCATAATCCTAGTTATGCGCTATACATAGTTATTCATAGAAATTTTGGTGAGGATAAATGCACTCTTCATTTTCGGCTCGCTTCCTTAGCGTATGGCGATTTAGCAATTTGCGTATGGCGATTTAGCTGTGGCCTAATAATACTCCGTATCGTTACTAAACTTGTATAGTAAAAGACGACAAGCGTGCGCATTATTTCAATGAAAAGATAAGGTTTTCTTATAATAACAAACGTGAAGACCCTTTTAAAGCTAAATTAAGTTATTTAAAGTGTATTATATATTAAAAGAAAAACTATTATAATAATCGCTATTCTAAAAATAAAAAAACAACTTCTAAAGCTTGTTACTTTACGGATCGTAAAGTAAAAGGAATTAAGCTAATAAATAAATCGTTCAAAGCTTATATTACGTATATAAAAAGAAACGAATTAAAAACGAATTAAAAATGGACTAAAATTAAACTTATATCTAAGATATATTTAATAATAACAGTAATAACACTTCCTTAGATAATAACTAAGTAATATATAATAACAATAATAAAAACAATGCAATATTAGCGTATTTTATAATTATATTTATAGTAAGTAGCGCTAAGTATCCCTTTGTCCGGTGAGACATTGCCTACGCTACTAGGGGGGGTGTGGGTCGACCATGGGAAGGTGACGCAGGGGCCCCTATGCATTATTTTATGTACCTTTGCATACAAATTCCTTAGAAATCTACATGAGGCTGATGATATTGTACCCAACACTCCCCCTCCATACATAAAGAAACATTACAAAAGTTGCATCCGCCATATGATCTCTTTGTAGAAGTAAGGACTGGTTTCCCTAGTACTTTCTGCTTCTTTCTTACGTATACACACCAAACACAGCAGTGGCGTTTAGGAAATCTGGTCCAAAAGTGGATGTGGGGTAAGTCCGAATTAAAGAGCCTTTTCCCTCCTAACTCAATATACAATTGAGTAAGTTGCGCCTTTGTTGAATAGGCTAAAAGCCTTTGGTACAACTTGATTCTAAATTGTAAGTGATTCAATGGTCGTTGATCATTGGTATGTAATAAATACAACCTATATGCGTTTATACAGGCCATATCAAGTAGCCAATAAAAGAGGGGCCACCAATTTCGTTGAGTAGTTCTATGAGCTTCATAGACTTCTCTGAATTGATTAGCCAAATCAACTCCTCCCATATAATGATTATAATCATCAATAAACCGCGGAATCTCCAGCTCTTTTGTATGGTCCTCCCCAAAGGCTCGTCTGGCGATTCGACCATTAGTCGATGTCTTTGATGGCTTCCTCCGCAGTTTCTTCAAAAAGTCATCTGTTTGATCCACAGTATGAATATTGCTTAGAACCAGAACAACATTATTGTCTTGCCACGCTAAACATAGTGTGTTTTCCACTACTTTTGCGCATAGAGTGTTCCATGGTAAAGAAGTGGCAAAACGCTTCTTCAAGTGCGTGAAATTTGACGGCAACTGCGCATGTGGGCGTGTTGTACCAACAGCACCATAACCACACGCCCGAAGCTCTTCAAAAAGGGGTATGGAAGTGAAGTAATTATCAAGATAGACTGATAAGCCTTTTCTTGGTAAGGAGAGCACCAAACTTCGTACAAGAGACCCCGTTGCCGTGAGCTTTGGATGCTTGAATAGAGCTTGTAATCCCACGCCTTTAGAGCTCCATACCCAATTATATATGTATCCATGGTCGGCGATTCCGTATATCTTGTACCCTTTCTTGATCGGCTTATTCGGCATCTTGTAAGTGTGTGAGGATCTAATATAAATTAGGAGGGGTAAATAAATCCATTAAAGCGGGGTACTTACCTTCCAAAACAACGAACCATGAGCTCATCAATACTAACTTCAGTAGAAGGAGAGTAATAACGTTGGCATGAGGCTCTAACTTCCGAAGCTAGAGGCTCTACTTTATACCACCAAATCGTATTATTCGGTAGGTGGTAGCCATGGCGCGCATCATCTTCAGCATTAGAGATATGACAATATCTCTTGATTTCTTCATAGCGAACGAGTGTTATATGAGCTGAAATTGAATGTATTGGGCCCTTCTCTTTGTCCGTATTCCAATACATATCAATGCGAGGCTCCTCGTGGATCCCCATATATATCAATACCCCAAGAAAGACATATATCTCCTCCGGAACCATATTATACCACTCCCGCGCTCTTTCTTGTCTGACTCGCATTCGTTGTAGGTTCGCATACTGATTTGTATTGGAGGTAATAATCTGCAGAAGGCTAGGCGTAAAGAATAAGGTAAAGTAGTCGAATGGATGTGCAGATTGAGGGAAAATTGGTGGTAAAGTCGCTTTGGCAGGATGCGGGGGTTCGCATTTAAATGGATCAAAAGCAACGCTTGTAATTGGTCCAAAGTCGTCTAATATCTCTTGTAAAGATGGAAGTTTAGCCTTCTTTTTAGCTGGAGAAGCTTCACTATCACTAGAATCGGCGTCGTCAAGAGAGCGCTTCATTTTTGGTAAGTCAAACGCGTGGGAGGAATGAAGTTGGGTCAAGTTGACGCGTGAATTCATCGACGCGATGTACTTTGCTATGTAAATTGTATGCAAAGGTACATAAAATAATGCGTGGTCTCGCTTGCATGGCCGGCCCGCACCCCCCTTGCTAGCGTGGGCAATGTCTCACCGGACGAAGGGATAAAATTGCCTCTACTACGTCTCCAATTGCTTCTTCAACACCCGGCCCCCTTAGAATGGTATTCTGTTGAACCTCCATATCTCTCACTTCAAGCTCCCACTCAATTGAACCGATCCACGACTTCAAGCACTCCAAATATTCAATCATTTGTATGCCCATCTTATTCCGACGATCCGAAAGAGTGATTTTTGCCGCAGAAAACGCGCGTTCTGGATCAGAGGACATTGCCGGAAGAGAGAGTATATCAAGAGCCATTCGAGAGAGGTTTGGGAAGGATTTCCGTTGCGCAGGCTCAAGCCACTAATCAAGAGCGTCGTCATAGCCGTAAACACACTCCGTCTTGTAATATTGGTCATATTCGTCTGTAATAGACGTCGGCGTATCGATTCGACGCAGCCAGAGCTCGAACTCGTTATTAGAAGGTGTATGAAGCGCCGGAGCAGTCGGAATAGTCGATTCTGGCTTGTATTCGTCCTCCCAGAGCTTCTTGACGCCTGCCTTTGCCTTCTCTTGCCAAGAGGGCCTCCAGAATTGCTCAATATACGACCATTTGCGTGCGGGATTTAATAAGAGAGCCGCGGCGTAGGCTGGAGATTCGTCGCTTTTGCCGTAATATTTGTCCATCTTCTGCCACCCTGAATTAACCATGGCAGATATCTTGACGTCATCTTTATACTTCTCTTTTGCCTTCTCAAAGTGAGCAAGTATAAAGTCCATTGAGGGGAGAAACTCGATCGAGAGAAGCTCCGTAGCCTTCAAGAGACTTGGTGGATGACTTGAGGACACCTAGAAAGCTCTTAATCTCACCTAAAATCCTCCATTCTTCCGTGTCCAGGCGATCCCGTTCAATCTCTGCCTCTCCGTAGGTTGCAAAATACTCTTCAATCGCGTCTTGCAATAAGAGCGCAACTTCTAGCATCATAAACCAAGAATTCCAACGCGTTGAGTTATCTCTGTGTAGGTGACGATTTCCAGACAAGGTAAGGAACTTTTGTGAACGTAGAGTACTACGTTGAACGAAAACGACGAAATTATGAAGCTTCCCAAGAGGTCCCTTTTGACGCCATTCCCTTATTTGTTCCATAGTCTGTTGTAGCCACCGATTTGTTACCTCTTCGTCGTCTACAGATTCGATAGTCTCATCGTCGGTAACAAATTGTAACGTTCCTACTATTCGCGGGTACTATACGTACAGGCTCGCCGGGTTAGTATCAGCTATGAAGTAAAGTCACAAGACAATTCGGTTCTCTATAGGAATAGAGACGTTACAAGCAGTGGTAAACTGTAAGGTAAACTTGCTATCTGAATTTGAGCACACAGCTCTACTACCTAGGAAACTACACTGTTTATATAGAGCTATGATTTCAATGGGATCCCTGGATCCCTGGATCCCTGGATCCCCAAATCTCACGAGGGCTCCCAGGGCTCCTGGGATCCCCCACGTGACTGGTCTTGGCTTCTCTGTGCAGCCAGGCTACCGAGCCTCAGGGCCAAGACCCCCGTGATTCCCTGAACCGTGACACAAATAAGAAGGCTTTCGCAGAGAGGTTGATAATATGGCCGGCACAGCGTAATCTGTGGGAGACAGGGTCGTATCGAATGCTAAAGGATTCACGAAGATCTTACTCAAATTATTAGTAAAAGCCGTGAAGAAAGCAGTAAACATACCAAGTGCAAGATGTCTCATCATAACGTCGTTATCTGCCGCGTTGTCCATCATAAAATACCCCAATATCTCTTGAACCTCCCAATCCTTAATTACCTCCATAACTACAACAGCTAGATTCTCCCCTGTTTTATTACCAGAGACCTCTCTCATCCCTGCCATAGTTCTCCTCACTTTTCCGTTGGCTCCGACGTAATGGAAGATAACTACGAGTATTGGGAGGCCATTTGTTGAAGTCCACATATCGCAGGAGACGTGTATCTTTGATAGAGCTTCCTTGACGTTGTGTTTGACTCTCACCTTATGAGCTTTGAATTGCCGTTCAACCCATATACCAATTGTAGAGTGAGACCGAGGGAGCCAGCACATAATATCAGGGTTGAGGTATTCGAGGAGTTCGCGGAATTCTTGTCTTTCAACGAGTCGTAAAGGTTGAGAGCAAACTGAGATGAATCTGCATAAAGTTAGCATTAAAACAGGTGAAAATGCCTATTATACCTAGTGTAAAGAAGCTCTAGCCTGTCTGGATTGATGGAATTGCCGTCAGTTGACCATATTGCGCCGCTTGAATCGAGACTCTTCCCCTATCTCGAATTGACGTTTAAAAACAGCTGTGAGAGGCTGTTGACGTGTAAAACCGCTGTAGGTAACCAGTGTTCGCAATAGTATCTGCAGTATAATTGGTATTCCCCACTTCAGTGATATGGGACCGTTCTCAAAAATACGGAGTGATATGGGACCGTTCCTAAAAATACGGAGTGATATTAGCCTAGAGATTCTGATATTCCAGTATATTGGTAGTATATTAGTGTACTAGCTCGAGGTTGGCGGGGTAGTTAGAGGGGTAAAATGAGGCTGAAGCCCTGTAAATACAGGGGGCTGGGAGGTGGTTGGGAGCTTACCTGACGCTTTCTCACCCTTAATAAAGATCTCCTTGCTCTCTAACCAAATTTGTTAGAGGTTGCGAGGCCATTGAACCTTCAAAAGAGGCCAGAGCCGTAGAATTGACCATTCGGATGTAGCCCAGCTATTCCCTTGGATTCCCTCATATGCCTAGCCTTGCCGTATGTATCCTGGGCATCAGATATGCCTTGTTTCCGGTAGTATTCCGTGTGATTCTGAATGCCTGGGCACATATCAAGAGGATGTGGAAATGAAGATATACGTCTATCCCATGCTTCTTGACATCCACCTGCCCCTGAATATGTGATCCGGATATTGCATTGCCTGTTTTTGGCTGGGAAATCAGTGGTTTTGTAAGCCCAGATCATGCTTGGATCGTTCTAAACATGAGGATATACATTAGCTGTATCCTTTGACCTGTCTCATCCCTTGTCTTTGTGCCCTGGGCTTCGGAACTATCGATTTTTAGGTTGGATAATGGCCTGATTCTAATGCCTGGATATCTTAGGAGAAGTGAGGTTATTCGCGGATTCGTGGTTTGGATGGACGGATGCTTGGGAGGTAGGTTTGAAAGCCCTGGATGTGGAAATTAGCTGGATTTACTCCTAAAAAGCAGGACATTTCAATGCCCGGATGCCAAAAATGCGAGTGAAGGCATACCTGCCTCGAAAGCCATATAAACCACTTATATTCCTCGCATTAGATCAGCTATACCTTCGGCCATATTTCCAGCCATATCTTTAAGCACCTTGCTGTCGCCCTCTTATTTATCACCTCTTGAGCTATCCTACTGTCGCCATGTCGTCGTCCCAGAGCTCTGATTCGTCCATTCTCTCTGATATTCCTTCTGGATCTTCATCGGAGTTTGTTCCTGACGCTGAATTGAAGTGGGAAGAACCTATTCCAGAGATTGAGGAGATGCTGAAACAAGTCGTTGATCTGACAGAGAACGACGAAGGTCAGTATACTCCTAGAGCTCAGTTCAGTCAGCAGATCAAACAGCAGTCCCCCGACGCCTCTCAGCCAGAGGACTCCTTCTCTCAGGACCCTATTAGCGCTGTCTTAAATAGTGAGAGTAATGCCCGTCAAGATGCTTTACCTGCAGATCAAGCTCTCCTTCGCCATCGTACCTCTTTTGTATGGAACCATATGCCAAACGCAGATCCTCAGCATATCTACCAAAACGACAACCTCTGGGTCGAATGGCGCTGTGCCTATTGTACTCGTCGATATCGTGAGTCTGGAGGCACCAGAATTATCAGCCATCACCTCAAGAAGGAGCACTATATCGAGAAGGACTCACCTCGCCAGGAGAAGAAGAAGCGCGCCCGCGGAGCCATTGAGAGTGCTATGGAGGCTGTTGCTCGGTCAGGAGGGTACAAGAAACGTCGAATGGAGGCTGTCGAAGTCAAAGCTGAGTATATGGTCGATCCCCACGTCCTTGAGCTCTTAATAGTCCGCTGGTTTACCTCTGATTCTATTCCCCTCTCTACTGTAGAGAGCGATGAATTCCGAGCTGTAATGGCCTATGTGAACAGAGATATCGGAGCCTGGCTTCCCTCCAGCGGCAACACAGTTAAAAACTGGATTATTCGTCACTTTGTCGCAGAGAAGGCTAAGAAGATATCGTCGATGGCGAAGGCTCGGTCCTTAATTCACGTCTCCTGCGATATGGCTGTTTCTTCCAACGGGCTGCCCATTATGGTCTGGATGGCGCATTATATCGACGAGTCTGGTGATTTGATTGTCGCACCTTTGGCTGTTAGAGAGATTCAAGGAAGCCACGACCAAGATAACCTTGCAAAGCATTCGATGGAGGTATTAATAGAGTGGGGGATTGCAGAGAGAATAGGTTATTGGGTTATGGACAATGCCAGAGTCAACGATGCTATGCTGCGGGGGATTTCGATTAGTAAGTTGAGGCTCTCTTCCTGCGTTCTGATTGGTGGCAGAACTACACCGCCTGCTTTTTGCGGTTAGATCCCGCACCACTTCTCAACTGAAGTTATCCGATTTCTCACCCTCGCTGACTTCCCTCTCTCTTTACAGGACTATTTGATCAACTGCGAATCGATTACGACCCTGAAGAGCACCGATTACGTTGCCATGGCCATATACTCAACCTCGTCGGCGACGCTTTTCTTTTTAAAACACAAGGCGACGCTCTCGCAGAGCATAATAACGACTACTCCTCCTCTAACGCCCTCACCGAACTGAATTTGCCTTATGGCGGAAGAAGGGTGCTATTGGTAAAGCTCACAACCATGCGGTCAGGTTCAGTCGGAGTACCCAGAAAAATGGCTATTGGATGAATATAGGTGGAAAGAAGCTTCCAAGAGATAACGGCACACGGTGGACTTCCATGTACAAACTGGTGAGTGTCTTGGATGATCCAAACGTCCAAAAAGCCCTACAAAAGCTCTACTCTCGGCATCCGGACGCCATTGAGCCTCTTGATCGTTTGACCTCAGAAGACTTTCAAGAGCTCCACAAGATCAGATTCTTTCTCCAAGCTATGTACGACGCCATCCTTTTTACAGAGGGCCATAGCGCAACTTTAGATCGTGTCCTCCCTGCTATGGAGTTCGTTTTGGATCACTTTGAGACCGGAAAAGACAGCTATTCTGAGGACCGATTCTTGTCACCTTGTATCAATTCTGGCTGGTCTAAACTCAACGACTACTACGCCTTGACAGATAAATCTCCAGCCTACGTCGCAGCTGTCGTACTCGATCCCTCTAAGAAGTGGCAATATTTTGAGGATCAATGGAAGGTGGCACATCCTGAATGGCTTAATACGTGGAAGGTCAAGGTCGAACGCCTTTGGGAGTACTCTTATAAGGTTCTCTCCAGTCCTGATTTCATTTTTTACACTAAGAATAACTGCTAACTTGGAAACAGGATCTGCCTTCTGTCTGCGAATCTCCCTCCTCTGCGAAGCCTCAGGCTAATAAGCCGTCCAAAAACACCTACGTCGCTCACCTCCAGCGCAAGCAACAAGCTAAGACTACTCTCGACGAATATTCGCTCTACCTCTCTACCCCACCGATTTTAGAGTGTGAGAAGCACGACCCTCGCAAGTGGTGGCTTAATACGGCGACTACCTACCCTAAACTACACCGAATGGCTCTCGACATGCTGTCGATTCCAGCTATGTCATCTGAATGCGAACGCCTATTCTCTGCCACCAAAGTTACTATTACAGACCGAAGGAATCGCATGGCAATAGAACTGGTGGAAGCTCACGAATGTCTCAAGTATTGGCTGAAGCCAAGCAGCCATAAGGTGACAGATTCCGACGATTTGAGAGAGATTTTGGCTGGAGCTGAGTCGACAGCAAACTACACAAACTTTCCCTCTTGCGGAGGTCGATTAGGATGAGTTTGGATGCCCTGGATATTGGATTTCCCTTCTTTTTGCGGTGTTTTTGATGTATTTGGAGTGCCTGGATCTTTTCTTTTTATCTGCTTTAGTATCGCAACGTTGTAATATCTTTGTTTCTATCGACCTCTCTTTTATAGCTCTCTTATTTGCTTTAGAATCGCGTTGTTGGTGGCGAAGATGTTGTGTTGTTTAGAGAGTTAGTAGTTCATTTTAGGTTTAGCGTGTTAATTTGCCAGTATATCAGTATATCCTTGTACAATACAGTATTATTGTACCCCCCACTGATATGCATGGTCTCAAATATACGGTACGGGGTATGTATCAAACCACCTGAATACGGAGCTAGTAATACAGATATTGTACTATTGCGAACACTGTAGGTAACAGCTGTACCTCGAGGGTCACCTTTCTTTAGTCCATGGGTAGCTAAATGGTCCTCCGCAGACCTTGTGCCACTGTTTGTGCGATACGCCTTTCCACAATAGCCACAGCGCCATATTTCCTTGCCTGTAGCCTCATCGTAGTATCGTTCGTTGATATTCTCACTCGGCATATGCTGAAATACCCAAGCCCAGCGTTTAGGGCCTTTTGTTGAAGGTTCTGGAGGGCTGGAAGGCTCTGAGAGTGCTCTGCGAGTTGTCGGGTCTAAATCAACGGGAACTGGAGGTGTTGCATCGTCTTTTGTAGGTGGCGGAGCGAAATTTAGATGCACTTGACGGCCTCCACGTCTTCTGGGAGTTGACAGGCCTCTGGAACTGTTGGTGTTGTTGTTTGCACGTCGACGTTGAGTTGAGGAAGGCATTTTAGTAGTTCCGCAAGCTGTATATTTTCAAAAGAATCGCGTTAGGAGTAACTCAACTTTAATCCTGTTTTTCTCTACAACTATAAGGCAGAAAATTACAAATAATACGCCAAATGAAAGATTTACATTGTGGCTTGAATTCAAACTCAATTTTATACACTTATGTTGAGGTTTAATGAAGGTTTATGCTTAAATATCTTTCTTATTCCTTAAGGTTTTCGTAAGAGAAGGTATAGCACTAATCGCGGGAGGCTCTGCGGGAACTATACTAAAACGGGTTAGAGCTGCCCCGTTCCGTTGAAGATCTAACCAACCAACGGCCGTTCTGAGCCGCTAAAACGGACGCCAGTCCGTTTCGGGTTAGCATAAACGAACGGCCGTTCGTTCCCGTTTTGCCCAAAACGAGAAAACTATCGACCACACTGACCATAAATTGGTAGCGTTGGGGTTGTAGAATAAACGCCCATGAAGGGCTGTATCTAAACAGCGTAGAAAGGTGGCGACAGATGCGATGGGCTTCGTATCACCACCAAAGCCTGTTAGCTACATCTACTTAGATATTAGCCCAAGATACTTGACTAGCATGAACGCAGAGAAATCCGATAGAACCGCCTTGACCAAGAGACAGAGTGGGTACAGTAGCTAGCGAGGAACACTTCTCAGGTACTTGCTTGCGAGGGCATTTGGTGCAAACCACCCAGGAGACCCAACTGCACCGCATGACTTCCATCCTTCAGCTCATCCTCCTGATGTGCTTGCATATAAGAAAGAGATAGTAGCGGCGGATGCAACTGACGTGCTTGGTAGAAGTAAAGCATAGCAATAAGTGAAACAGAAGATGGCATAGTGCCCAGGCAGATAATCGGTGCTGTCGGCGTAGCACAGGACGGACGTAAACCCCTCTTCTGCATCACAACAATCCTCAGCAACCCCAGCATAGCCATTTAATAGCGAATTCATGTGCGATCCCATGAATTCTGCGCAGCATTGCCATGCGAAATGCTCTGTCGTTGCCGTTTCAGTAGACTCGGGGTACCTCTGAAAGCGCTGTATCTACGGTACAATGGTCAGCAGGAGTCTTTGTAATTAATTATCTGAAGGCTTCATTCTTGCCAGAGAGGACCCACGACTCGACAGTGTTAGGCTCAAGCATGGGGTACCCTTGGACACTCATAAGCGGCTTGACATGCCAACGGACCAGGAAGATGATACCGGATAATAATGGTGGCCCCGTACCACAGCCAATGCCAGCTGATTGTCTATGCTTGGATGTCATTCAAGGCAGACTTGACCGAACAAAAGCAACGAGATTCTCTGGATATGACGCAGAGTCGCAGCCCAAATTTTTGAAGGCAATGATAAATCCCCCGGTTGTTCAGGTGTCGCCCAACGCCGTACTTTCTTCTCATTCTATATACCACTACCATAAATCCGGCCATTGTCCAGACACCACTCGGTGATGATAAGCTCAGCGAAACCACCAGTGCTGCTGCGACGACATCGGATAGCTCAGTGTCCATAGCTAATATCTTACACGTCACGGAACATAGACTACCACCGCTTAAAAGCAAGGGAGAGGTCCGCGCCGAAGAAACGACTAGTGAAGGGCAAGGTCAGTTAGTGCTCAGAGAAAGACGACAATACTGATACAATTCAGATGCTGCAGGCGACAGAGCTAGTGCAGTGAATACAGGTTAGGGCGATTACATCGTAATAGAAATAAACTTGGTAGGTATTCTAATGGTGGTGTGGCTGGCGACGGTCGTAATGATTGCCTTGCTGGTGATCCCCATGAAGATGATGCCTTTTTGGGCAGAAATTTCTGCCGAGAAGATTCGGCCACTGCCATCCTCATCCTCTTCTTGCCCTCTCAGTTGCGAATTGGGTGGTCCGATCTGCATCCGTCGAATCCGTCAGGGTGTAGAGAAAATCTGCCTTGGTCTTTGGTGCCACCATGTGCATCCCTCTAACTGCAGAGTCTGTGTATGATGCTGCAGAGGACCTGCGGAAGCCTCACTACATGGGCAATAAATTGACTTGACCCTTGCCATCTCCAGGGGTTGAGCTGAGCAGGCGTGTGTGCGGATACCTCCGAACAGGAGGTCATAAGGGTTCATTGCGTGGACATTTGATGTAGAGCCCACTCAGGGATCCAGGAGGAAGTCTCCAAAGCCTCCATGCATGTCGGTCAGGGAATTAACACACCATCGCCCCCTCGATGAGCCTTTCCAACATGGAGATACGAGGATAAGTGTGCCCTATGGGTCCTACCATCTGCCAATTACCCCTCCACCGTCCCACTACTGTTACTCCTCGGGCAGACCATCCAAACCTCGCCTATCAAGGCTTCGCCAGCCAAATGTTACTGATCTGACACACATCTCACTTCTGACGGCTTCTGGGAGAATCCTAATCTATACCCGTTCTCTACGCTATGCGCGTGCTATCGCTCTCGATATGGGATCAGGATCATCTCGTCAGGAGACGATCAAATCCAGGTGGTGAGAGGAAAAAGCTCTGGACATACTAACGAATACGAGTGAAACTGGCAAGGTCAGACTTATCTGCTCGTTCATCCCTATTAGGGACGAACCAGCCATGATGGGTGTGCTCAAAAAACGTTCGGACCTGGGAACGCTCCTTGCAATCCATTGCAAATCTCGTGAGCTCTCCAAAGAGCAGAGTGTGACCTCCCTAACATTGACCGACGAGACCTTTGCAACCGAGCTCTAGCGAGTACTTCGCTTCTCGTTAGGGTACCAAGGCCCGCGGGCTAGGATTGGAGGCCATCGTTAATCAGCGATCCTTGCGAAATTGCTGATGAATTCCATACCGTCGTCACTCGCGCAGTATTCCGCATTCCAACACCCGACTTCGTGAGGTATGCGCTTAGATACGAAGACAAAGCTTTGTTTATTCGATCCTTATTTGGTGCCGTTCGAGACGTATGCAGTAGCCTTCGGGGCAGATTTAACGGGCTTCCTGAGATGAAAAATACCTATGTAAAAGTTGAGAGGGTGAGTTGGTGAACACATTTTCATGACTGAGTGCTCAGCAGTAGCAGATAATAAGGTCGCGATATCACGGACTAGCCCACTGGATAGTTGCCAATAACCTCGGCGGTTCAGACGAATAGCATCCCATTTGACGAAACTGTCAACGACTGCAATACCTTGCTTGCATTGCGAGAGTTGGCAGAGTTCTTTAGCCTGCCCTTCGACAGGCTGAGCATCTTCGATGCGTATCCCTTTATCACTGATAAGGAGCTCGATCAAGAAGATGTCGACCATTCCGAGTCCCATAACACATTCCACGGGATGATATTAGAGAAACAGCTAACGGTGGTGTTGACAGGTTGGACAGGTTGGACATCCCCATCTTCCTGATGTTTCACAACGAAAGCATTACGGAAACGGGCTACCGGTGCAGTGTTCCCTTCACCGACGATTCACTATTCCGGGTTGACTTTTTCTATGGTCAATATGCCTCACCCCAGCTACTACATGAATTACTACCCTACCGAGAGCTGTTTTCGCCAGTTCGAGTTTGCCCAAGCTTGTGGACGTTGGTGGGGTACGTGGCAAGAAAAGGCATGGATGGCAGAGCTTTGGGGGAAGTGCAAGGCTCGAGCCAAGTTTCTGTTTGACAGTAAGTTTAACTTTTCTAGTATATTTATCTGTGTTAATAGGGGAGACTGTTGTGATTCCTCGGATGAAGCATTTGTTACTGAGCGCCTTACTCAAACCTTGACCCGGCTGGGGCCTGTACTTGCTGGGATGTGTTACAGCTTCTCTTCCAAAGCTCAGATTAGAGACTATATATCCAAAAAAAAAAAAAAAAAAAATATCTCAGAGCTGTGTATAGATGCCTCATTAATTCTGCGCCACGTCGACGCAATATTTCGCGATACCGAGAGTGTTGAGTGTGCTGAAGCAAGTATGACTTTCCTCTGCACCTGGTACGAATGTTGATGACTAGCATTAAGCGAATCCTCAGTACCTACCTTTGCGGGACTTCGGGGTATATACGCTCATGGTTGCTTTGACCAAATTCCCGTGGTGGATATGCCGCCCCTGGCACGGCAGATCGAGTATTGCCTTGTGAGCTTTGCCAAGAAGATGAATCTTAGTTGGATGTCTCATGGGGATGGCGATTTCGTAGCGGACTTTGGAGCTTAATCTTCAGCTTTCTTTTAGCTGGTAAAAGGCATTGAAGATGCAATGGATGAGATCCTAGACAACATCCGTATTTGGGGGAAATCTCGGGATGAGCTCGTCACTGCCCTAGAGGCTTTAAATCTTTGAAAGTGGGACTCTCCCGTAGAGGTGTCCAACCATCAATAGCTTACTTGAGCTTATCAACCGGAGTTAAATTAGGTAACTTAATCCAGCAGTCTGTACATGACCTCGACGATCGATGTTCGGACTAGGCTAAAGTGGAAGAAAATATGGCGACAGGAGGGGCAGGGTTTTGAAAATCAGACGAACCTCATGTTCATTATTATGAAAATATGTAGCAGATACATGCCTCTTCTTAAGAGGGGCATCTGAAATACTACCGTTTGAGCCGTACTTGTTACTTGTTTGTGATATCACCCCGGAGAAACCAACAATTAAGAAACTTTCGATTTACAAGCAAGTAAAATTATATGTCATATTATTTAGAATTATTTTCTAATAGGTTCTTTGTGTTTCCACTAATTGATAATTAATAACTAATAGAAATAAATTAATAATATAATGACTCATAATAGCTTCTAGTATATTATATGATTTATAATAAATAAAATCAACTATAACTTAGTAATATTTTCCTATACAAACGTCAAGGCTTTCGCCTAAGGGACGATTTTCTTTTTATTAGAAATCAACTCTTATATTAATTACTACTATTATTCTTTATAAAACAATGTCTCAACAACCTTCTACTACAGTCGCTTACAAAATCGGCTTCCCATTCGCACTCTCTCGAAGATTCGGAGCCCCACCTGAAAGACGGGGCTAAGCAAGACATCATGTGATCCCAAAGTGCTTCAACAACTTCTCACTTAACTTAATTAAACTAATTTATGGCACTTTTCACACATTTTTCTCTATGAGTATTACGCCAGAGATCTGTGGTCCTTAAGTTCTAAACAACGTTAGTAATTTCAATGGCTGGCCTATCACGTGACATCGACTGCTCGATGTCCAACACTCGTAAACCCCTCCTTGTCCACTTATCGTCACGAATGTACTTCTGTGCTCCTAGATTATACTATCTCAAATTTTATTCATTTATTCCTAGTGTGAAAATGCGTCTTCTGCATCTTCAAAGTGGCGACCTCAGCCTTACTGAAGATTACACCGAACATATTCCGCCATACGCGATACTCTCTTATACTTGGGGGAATAATATAGAGGAAGTCACATTCGACGATCTTAGAGCAGGTACTTATACGAACAAGATTGAATATAGGAAAATTAAGTTTTGCGGTGAACAAGCAGCAAAAGATGGGTTTCTGTCGGTGCAGTACCGGTTCATGTACCACGCCGCATGTGTGAATATATTCCAATGCGAGTATGGTGACAGAGTTCAAAGTATGGGTTGTAAAATCTGTGTCCTATTGAAGAGAGCGCGAGGATAGCTAGTATATATAGGGGCTCGGAAAGCCACCGAACCCTTGCCGAACCCCCTCCGGTATGGATCTCCCCCTGACTCTGGCTCGCATAACCCACCTCTGGCTGAAATGCGCATATGCGAGGGCCTGCGGACCAACAACTAGAGACTCCACTTTCCATCGCATCGCTTGCTCGCCTCCTTCATATATCTAAGGATGACATCACTTGCCGACTGGATTCCTTACACTCTGTTCTAAGCATACCAGACCGCGATGATTTACCTGTGCGGCTCCTACACCTGTCGTTCCGCGAATTCCTCGTTGATGCGTCAAAGAAGGAGAAGAGCCCATTTTGAGTAGATGAGAGGGCGACTCACGAGAGCTTAGCCTCTCATTGCCTCCAACTTATGTCCGGCCCAAATGGCCTACGACAGAACATGTGCAACTTACAGCCTGGGACTTTGAGAATCAAGGTCGATGAAGGGAAGATTACAAGCCATTTGTCGCCCGATTTGCAGTACGCTTGCCGTTACTGGGTGTATCATCTGGAGCAGAGCCAGCGACTCGTTAGCGACAGGGCTACTGCAAATACGTTCCTCCAGAAACACTTCCTTCACTGGCTTGAAGCGATGAGTGTAATGGGAGATACTAACAAATGTATTTCCTTATTAGAAACACTTTCTAGGCTAGTTGAGGTAAGGCTATTAACTTTTTCTAATACTATACTATATATCAATGAACGTTCGGTGCTTTCTTACCGGCACTGCACCGACAATAATAAAATTTAAAAGTAATTTCTTAAATTTTATTATATTAACTTAAATACTTCTTTCTCTGGAGTCTTAGGTCATTTAGCGGCTCTTTGTGTCGGTGCAGTACCGGTTCATGTACCACGTAATATATCGATATATCAGTATGGCGACAGAGTAAGTAAATGGTGGTTCAAAAATCTGTTCATTTTCTAAGAGAGTGCGAGGGGAGCCAGACTATATACTACGAAACCTCACCGAATCTCCTTCGAAACTGGTCTGGCTTGGCTCTGGCCCCTGATCCTGACCCACACCCCCTTTCCAGACCAAAGTATGCTCATGCAGGGACCTGTGGACCAACACTTTGTTTAGCGAATATATCACTAATAGTACTAGAGGGTTCTCCCGCTGGAGAGCTAGAACCTGCTGCTCACCGGCAGACGATACGCCTGAGGCTCCTGTATCTGGCATAATACCATGGAACTTCCGGGATGTGTATCTGTCCTTGAAAGTAAAGGATTCTGCGGGGGGTTCGCCTGTAGGTTGGTGAAACGCATCATCCTTGGTAAAGGCATGATATGCGGCTTGATCTTGCAACTGCCCAAGTATCTCCTCCATCTCCGCTATGTTGGTTTCGCTAAAGTACAAGCTGTCGTTTGAACTCGGGTGGTACCACAGATTTCAGGGCTTCGAAGCAAAGCTGTAAAATCGACACATAATTAGGGGGGGTTCCTTCAGTGGTAAATATGTGTATTCAAGGAAAGGGGAGCTTTTCAAGAGGGAAGCTCCCCTTATATACCCCACACACTCGGTAAGCGAGCATGTGATTACAATTATTAAACCAACACAAGCCTTCCTGCTCCTCATCTGCATCTTCTCTACTGCCAATTTGTAAGGTACTGAAGTGCTCCTCCATATCGATAAGAGAATTACAAGTAGATTCATCTTCCAGGTCCATTTTCAGCATATAGTGTGTTGCAAATTGCATAATTCCATGTTGCAGTAACTGAATGTTGTTGTCACTTCTTCTGACCCGTTTCGGCGCTTCACCGGTTGGTGGTTCAAGGGCTCGTTTTTTCACCATCTTTCCTTTATAACATGTAGAGCTCAAGAACCCGCCATTTATTATATAGTCTATTATAAGTTACAAAGCAAGAATAAATGTCGGTTGCTAAGATCTAACTTTGGTTTGTAATCGAAAGGGTTTGGCGAACCAGCGTGAGGAACTGCTTCTCTGCTGTTATGTAAGTGGTGTTTTTACACGTCATACTATTCTTACAAATGAACCGCCAGCATTGTACTGCTTAGTATTATGCCTTACTAAACTAATTAAAGTGTTAATATTTTGCCGTGACAAAAGTTCGTTCCAACAATTTTTGCGGGGAAAAGCACGTTTCTGCAATTCCCTAAATTCGTAGATCAATTGATTGTGGCGTTTGTTTATTTGCTTGTTAAAGGAGCTTAGATTATTATAAGGGAGGCTAGAGATCAGTCTGAATACTACTGAAACCCCTTACGCCACTGTACGCGCGGCCTAAAGGCCGGCGTACAGGCTCTCAGAGTCTAGAGAATTCCGCGGTATTATTATAAATAATACCCTCTTAAGACATATTAGATAAGTGTTTTTCAAGCTACTTAACTTTATTAAAGTCGTTAAATATTCTTTTAATAATAATAGTAAATTTAATAATTATTTTAAAGATAACCTTACTTTCCTTAATTATTATACTTCAGGTTTAAGGTCACGAGATAATTAAGTGGATAAATAATTGAATTATTTGCGCTAATTAATAATCGAGCTGACTTATAACTTATGTTTGCCTTTTGGAGCTTTTCTTATTGAAGAGATATTTGAATGTATTCGCGCGAAACGTGAATATCATATATTAAGATATTCCAAGCTCTTTGTAGGCTGTACAGTCATTGTAGCATAGAATTCTGACTACATTTATATTAGTCATGCCTGGGAGATACCTGGATTTCGAAGAAGCAGCCAATTTCCGATCGGGGCCAGTTCTTAAATGGAGAGAAAGGTATTGGATGAAGCGAAGCTTTGGAGCTGGCAATTTACTCGCAAAGGATCCTTTGATTGGAGAGTATAAATTAAAAGGAGCCAGAGGAGCCGGAAAAGCCTTATTCCGACTTCTCTGAATCCATACTAGCGCGGCACCTCACGTGTGGAGGTAGCCTGAGGCGTCGAGCGTGGCTCGTTAAGGTGTCCATTGCGGCCAAGTACAGTAGCGTAGATGTAGCCTGTACTCGCTAACCGGTTAAACAAAGGGCCGACAGTAGAAAACAAGCGGGAACTCGGCTAGGTATTCGGCGAGTTATCGGAACCTAAAAATAGCGCAGGCAGAAATGCGGGGTAGTCGGTAGAACCAGGTACAGGTAACGTAACCGGCGTGTCTGTGGCTCTTAACTGTCACGCAAAAAGCAGTCTGCGGTTATAAAACCGCGTATTTCCCTCTATAGCTTCTATATCCAAAATCATCCCGAGAATCTGCCGTGACAGAAGCATTACAGAACGAAGTTATAGCGGCCAGGGAAGAATAGGTACGGGCGGATCAGAACACAGCTCAAATGGTTACTTCAATAAAAGTGAGAGAGGACACCCTTAAGAGGAGAGAAGAGGCTATTGAAACCCAATTACAACATATTGCAAGAAGTCAGGATCGAGACACCCGGAATTTGATAGCAAAGCAATGGCTAGATGTGGATGTGTCTATCAAGGACGACGACCTCCCCTAACTTATATACAAGATATGTTGTAAAAGCGCTATAGAAGAATTAAGGTCATTTCTAAATTCTGACTTTTATTGTCTTAACATGCTCTTTCACCAAAGAAACAAGTGGTACGAACGTACAATAAACAGGAGTATGAAGGGAATCCTTTCCCGGACATTTAATATGTTTATTAACGTAAAAGATGATAGGATAAATAATAAGAGGCTTAATGCCTGTGCCTAATCAACGCCAACTTAGGTTAATTATATTACGAAGGAACGAAAAAATAAAGATTCAAAAACGCTTAAGTTTTAACTTACAAATAATAAAAAAAAGCTAAATGACTCTATTAACACGACTAATTGCTTGCGGAGCCTTTTAAAGAAAAGCAAAAAAGAGATTGCTAAGTTAAAGCAACTAACAATTTACTCGTATTAAGAGCAATCGTCTGCAAGTCAAACCTATAATACTTTAATCTTCGAAACACAAGTCCTTAGGGCGTAAACTCTAGGAACCCGAACCGCAACGCAGACCCAGGGAACTCAATCCACCCAAGCCTCGGGGAATTCTATTACCGGTAGTCAATTCACAAGAACTCAAAACATAGTTAAAGAAGCAAGCACGCAAACTAATTTTAAACTCGAGCAACCAAGGTCACTATTAAACATGAACGAAGGATTACTTCAAAGAATCAACTTCAAAGAATCAAAGCTATGCAATTAATTAAAGATAAGAAGCTATTGCGAGCATTTCCGAATTATGCCAAAATGACTATGCCTACGCTTTAGGAAACACTTCTAAGATATAACAATATACATTTAACAGGAAAAGAAAATAAGGATGACCTTATAACAAAAGCTACATTTATATAGTTTAAATTAGACCAAGACAATCGAGATTGCTCTCGTCATACAAAATTATTGTGAAAGACCCGTGTAAGGATACTTCAAAATCGTACAATTAGTGACCTACGGAAAGCTCAATTGGTGGCCCTGCTTTTGCTAGAATATAAAACTCGGAAGGACTTGCTGAAGAAGGCGCAATTAATACCCTGAAAGCGAGCACCTGATGCTAGGGTTGCAAAGTGGTTGTTTTCTCCGTACGTCGACCCGACGTAGAAAAACAGATGATCTTTTGCTTACTCGAATTTGCGAGCGATTTTTTTTCAAAGTACTAGTTATAAACTAAGGAAATAATTTTACGCTTTTGATTACACAAGACTTCAATCCTTAGAAACTGCTTAATATCTTTAAGATTATGCATAGTATAAGCTTAATTTAAACACTTAATAAAATACTAAACATATAAGGCTTCTTTAGGTAATGAGAGAGCCGAGCATGATTATAGGAGTGGAGGTACTCGAAGTAGAAGACAAAGCAGTGGAAGACGAAGCAGTGGCAGAAGTCGAAGCGGCCGTCGCTATTAATGTTGTTGATTGCACTATGTTACCTATCCCTCCCGGCAATAAGTAACAACTGTTAATTGTGGTTTGAGACTTTATTACATAGTGTAACAACGTGACGATTATTAAACCAACAATATTTATATTAAAAGATTGTATTTTAAGCTCAAATTTAGGTACAGAGAAAACTTATCCTTCTTGTTTAAAAGAAGAAACTATTAGTTATTACTTTTACTAATCGATTTTAAGAACAATAAATATTTAAAGTTTAGTTTTATATAAAGTCACTAAAATTTAAACTGTAGCCTATTAACTTAAAATTATAATTAAAACTTCTTTATAACCTTCTACCTTTCAATGTTAATATTCATCTTCAAAAAGAATTATTAGAAATTAAAAAGGTTGTAAAATTTCGAGAATGAAGTGTTTTTTGGAGTTCTCGCTTAGGGGGGCCCACGAGCTGTGGCTACAACTCTTACCTGATTTTTATATCAACCTCATTTTTAAGAATAGACTGTATTTATATAATCCTGATTTTTATGTAAATCTCCGATCTCGAGGACATAAAATCGCTCCCTACTCAAGGAGAGAGAGGACACTTACACAACAATGCAACTATGAATCAAGATTGAAGCTTTACTTATATGTTAACACCAAAGAAAAGAAACACCTTACTTAGTGATTTTAACACTTTTGAAAAGTAGGTTCGCCTTTTTCGACAGGGATACGTTTCGTTTGTATTTTAATTGAAATATACTACTACCAGCAGTATGAAAATAGCGACCGCTTATATTAATTTACGGAATTTTGCGCTGACATGTAATAAGTATAGCTAGATATAATATCTTTACTTAATTTCGTACTATATTCTAAGAAACATAAGCAAAACTAAATAATTATCACTGGTCTAAATTCGATGACTGACGTATCCTACGTTGCGGCCACATAAAGAGGACTGTTTTGAGGCTTATTGGAAGCCTCCTACGATTGCCTGGCCAGGTCATCCTGTCCGTAATATCATGGCCTTGCGGCGATTTTAGTCACCTTACAGGGCTGTTTGACTTTGTACTAGTAATCCGGATCATGAATTTTAGGCTGTCTTTGAGCAATTAGAGCCTCTTAACGACTAATATTCGGACAGTTTCCCAGCAACTGTGGAGCCCGGGCAGAGATCTAGCTATCGATGAATCTATGAGTCGGTTCCAGGGCCGCTCTCTGGATACATTAAAGGTCTCAGGCAAGCCTATCGCAGCTGACCTTCCTCCCTCGCTTCCAATAGTTGGAAGGGTTAAATATTTATTTTAAAGATTAATTTTAGTGGATCCGTTTTATTTATCTCTCTTAGTCTTTGCTTTATATTGATTGTGTCCGTCCAGTAAGATTGTATAACGTCACCAGCATTAACAGGGGTGGTGGGCCCGTGATCGGGCGATCCGGCCGATTCAGCGTCATGCAGGATGTAAGCCAAGAGAGACACGTGGGGTTAGGTAGCGCTACCCACCACAATGCGCATAACTAAAATCTGCGCCATTAGTGTATACGGAGGTAGGGGTGAAAAGAGCAGCTGAGGAAGGCGGACGATCTAAATGTAAAGGTTCGCGAATGAACCTAAAGGGGAGAGGCACGGAAAAGGAGAGTGCAATTAAGAATAAAAAGGATATACAAGATTTTAGAAGAGGAGCAGTGAGATATTAATGAAGTAAATGTACTACTTCGCGAGCGCAGTTACTTTTCTAGAAGGAAAATTCAGTGTCGGCGGCTGAACCAGGATTCCTGATTAAGCAACGTATGAGGGTAGAGGATTCATTATAATATCGCGATTATAGAAGAACCCTAGCTTGGACATTAATTTGACCCTGTATTTAATCAGAGATGGCTGTTCGTCACAAGTGGTTTGTGCGACGATCTGTCAAACCAATTGCCACAAATGGTTAAGTTTTCGTCAATAGTCCGTTTTTGCCGTCCCTCTAGAGAGTTGTATCCAATGGGAGTAAGTTGAGAGGTTAGCTTCTTTTATTTTCAGGCTTAATAAGAGTTTAACCTCTTCGTGGTATCCTTTGAGAGCTACCGTAAGCAGAGTATATAGTTTGACGTGTGTGAGCTCTCTTCTTATTGTATGCTTCCTTGGAATAATAAGAGTCGTGGTCGTTGTAGTGCGTCAGTTTCGGAGACTATTATTAGGGTGGAAAGAACACCCTTTGTATACGAGTCTGTTGCGATATAAAGACGATGATTCCTAATTAAGATGAGCATTGTAAGTACTTTGTGATAGTAAAAATAATTTACCTTAAAATTCTGACCTTGTTGCCATAATGTCGGCCTAACTTTGTTCGCGAAATAGGCGACGAGAAAGTTTAAGAGGATTTTCGCCGTTAAATTAGTAAACACGGAACTTGCTTAGCAAAATTTTCCAGTTAATACCTAAGTGAGAGGTTTACCCGTCACATTTATAGGTTATGTAGTAGGTGTCTTGGAATATGAACTTAGATTAGCTGTCTTAACATGACGAGTTTAATGTGACGGTTAAAGATATTATCTCTTATATTAATTATGGCTCTTATAACTGAATATCACTAATGATTTAGCACAAATAATAAGAGACTTAGGTTTTGTCTTTGGATATGAGACTTAATTAGACCAAAGATGCTTTAGTGATTTAATTAATCTCTTATTCTCAAAAACACGGGGTTCGCTGTATAATCTCTACCGTTCTAGCCAGCGGGAGAGAGACCTGTATCTTTATATTTTTGTTTTGTCTTATTCCTTTTGGTTAAGAGGATTCTCCTATGATAATTCGGACACTGTTGTCGTTTGCTTTTTCGAGCACATTTAAAGAGATGCCTGCACTACAGTATCCTACGTTTAATCTTAATGACGATGCCCCGGTTCATTCCTCACTTGAAAAAGCGCTAAGAAGCTGTTGTTAATAATTTGTTAAAAGGCCCTCAGGATTTATTAAGGGTTCCGCACAAGATGTCAAGTGAAGGAATGGCTTAGAAGGGCTTACTCGTAGCTGCCTATTTACAGGGTCGACTGCTTGGCTGGCGTCTTGGCTGATGGCTTCGCTGGCTCGTTCTTCGACGACGTCTTCTATTAATTGTTTAGTAGAGGCATCTTAACCATGGTCAATAGGGGCTTCTTCTCCTTGATCAGACTCTTGGCTTTGACGGGTCAGGTCTTTATAGTCTGGCATATCTTCCTCTGTAAAAGCAGGGATATTCGCTGGTGGGGTAAACGCAGGGATCTTAACTCGTGGTACTGATATAGTCGTTGACAGGTTAGTCGATAGAGGCAGCGGCTCTACGTCCTTAAGGCCCTTTGGTCTGCCACGAGGTTTCCTTATACCCACGCTCTAGAGAGTAAACCTTGAGGTGCCTGTTTGTGTTCTCTGAATAGCCCATAAAGACCCTAACTCTGCCAGGGTTTCTCCTGTAAAGGCCTTGAGTGGGCAGGTCTTTTGGCCGTCAATTACAGGCTCAGTGGCCGTGTGGTTTCGCATATATGAGTCGGCTTCTGCGGCCTCGTCCCAGAACTCGATTGGCAGCTGCGCCTCTTCAAGCATTGCTCTTATATCAGCTTCGACTGTCTGGATTAAGCGCTCTGCAGGCCCATTCTGATGTGAAGAGGCAATAGTTGTCGACTGTGCGAGTACGCCGTCCTCGCCATGTTCTTAGAATCGTTGTAGGTGAATCGTACACGCTTTTCAGGATGTGCTGTATATCGTACCTCTTCGCGTGAGGGGTTTGAGACGCAAGAAGCGTGAGTAGCGACTGGTTGCAGGGAATTGACAGCAAAGTCGGGATTGACAACAGACAGGGAATGTGGATTTCTCGCTGAGGGGCGTAGGAATCGGGGATTCGGGCGTGCTTGATTTTCGGAATTTGACATAGAATTCGCGTTTGCCGTGGCATTTTTAACATCTATAAGTTCATATCAAATTGACGTTTCATTTAATACACGGAATTTTCCAGGATATGATACGATTAAAGAAGAAGAATTAAAGGAGCGTAAGAGGGGTTTTATACCCGAAACAAACGAAGAAGGAAGGGTGAATGGTCTCCAATGACGTAGCCGGCTCACCTCCACGAGGGTGTAAATTCTTAACTTCACACTTTTAGCAGGAGACAACAGCATTTAACCCTAAAACTAAACTATAACAGTTTGTGTTTGTCTTCGTGTCTGAGTTTAGTTGCCGCTCGGCGACCAAAACAAATATAGTTCATTAAGCCTCTCTAGATTACTACTTTTTAAGAACTTTAATATATAAAGAAACCGTCAACTCACAGCCCCCCCTGAGGTCTATGTAGGTTATTTGCTAGGTACTTGTACGCGTCCAGTTGTGTTTGTTCCTGTTTAGGAAAGTCATCCTCGAATAAATCCCAGTGCTTATTATATGATTCGAATTCGTGAAAAAAGGACGGGGTTCAAGGAATAGTGTCAAAAACAGAAAGCATAAATTATACTAGCAGATACAGCCAGTATACTAACTTAGACTGACTGCTTAGTTCTTTGAGATTTATTTGCATTTTTTAATAAAGCTAGCATTCTCCCTTTGCTAAGTATCAAGGGATATAATGACCGATTCCGATTCCTTAAAGCGGCCATGATTCCCACCAGGCCAAAAATATAATAACAAGAAAACAACTAACTAAAATGACCCTAGTTCTTTCTAGCGCTGTGGCTTAAATTAAAGAAACAGTTCGCGAAGAAGAAGCCGATTTCGAAGCTGACTGTAATAAGGCCACTTGCTATTGCATTAGGATCTAAGTATCTTTCAGATAGCCGTCATGCTCTGCTCGCACCAAGAAAATAAGTTGATAAGATACCGAGTTCGTCATCTCCGAATCCCATCTGATATGCGCCTTGGGAAAGGAACGACCATAGCCGCGGACGTTTTCTATCACGGCCCTAGGGGAACTCTCTTTTCAAATAAAGAAAACGGTTTCTTTAATACGGTCAAAATCACGATTAATATTAGCGCAGATACCCGCATAAAAGCGGAAAAGATTCCTAAGGGTGGTTCCGCAGTGAACAAATTAAGACATTAATAGTTAGTTCTATAGCTAAGACTTCTACAGGAATGTAGGTTCAATTATGTTACGACCTCCAATGCCCCTCGTATTCTAACCGAGACGAGCTCGGCATCGCTCGTAGCATCGCCTTGGCGATGCGACCATGGCGCTAGGCCTAATTGGGAAGACTTGGTCGCGAGGATGCGACATGCTGGTGTGAATAGCGCTCGACTACGCTAGGCCTCTTTAGGAGAGCCCCCCGTGTATTTATACTAGAGCTCTCTCTTACAGAGAGCTCTCCTTTCCTCTTTGTCTTTTCTTCTTAATTCTGAGCGTAGCTTTAGGCCCAAATATAAAGCACCTCTTTACACCGTATCAACCTCTTGCCAGCCGTAACAGCACTAAAATAATCAAAAGAAAAAATAATAAAGCAAAAATTATTACTTGGAAGATTTTAACAGGATCTAAATAATCATATTACGTTTTAGCTTTTTGCTAAACGCTTGTCATTAAAGTACATTCACATGAGTTTTTCACAGTGTCTTAGCTTCTTTTCTCCGTTCTTGACTTAAACTAATTAAAGTTAAAGTGAGGCTTACCATAAAATCGTCCTTGTTTAGTGCTAGCGGACTAATGTCACAATTGAGGTGTTTTTACATCTTTTGCAACTCTTCAACCGTCATATTCGCAAGGTCCGGCAACGTTTTAAAAGCATTAACTCTCGCTAATGACATTCTATGTAAGGTTTGAGTTCCTTAGTTCTGAGTTACTAAGGTTTGAGATCCTAAGGTTTAAGACGCTAGATTTTGGTCTCTAATCGTCTGAGTCTTTGAGGGCTGAATTCTTATAGTTTAAGATCCTACGGATCGACTGCCAATAACAGGATTCCCCGATTCTTAAATTTCAGTGGACTGAGTTCCTTGGGTCCGCGTTTTAGTAGTTTGAGGTCCTAGAGTTTGTGTGCTAGAAGCTTGTATTCCGCGGATCGGGGATGCATATGTTTGACTTGCGGACATTTTCTGCTCTTTTGCTGCTCGCTTTAACTTTATAATATCTTTTTCTCTTTTCTCTAGAATATTCTATAAGCGCTTAATTATTACGTTGTAGTTATTAAGTTCTTCCTTGCGCTTATTAAGTTGTGGCTTGAGCGTTTTTGTTTTCTTGTCTTATTGTCCCTTTATAATTCACTCATCTTAAGTTAGTGTTAATTAAGCACAGGCATTAGGTTCTATGTTTTTTATTCTTTTTTTCTCTTCTTGAAAAAGCATTATAAATCTCTGGCAAATGATCTCGTTCTTATTCTTATTAACAGTAACTCTATCTTCGTGCCATTTTCTTATTTAGTGAGATAGCAGGTTAAGGCAATAAAAGTCGGAATCTAGGAATAATCTTAGTCCTTTTATAGCGCTTATACAAGAATTGTCTGCGCATATGTCGCGTATGGGGATGGGGAGCTCGCCGTCCTCGACCGACATAACCACTTTTGGCTCTAGTTCTGCTTCACTTGTCTCTGGCTCTATGTTCTTACGCTTCCGCCCGCGTTTCCCCTTGCTTTTGACAGCGTCTTTTGCAGCACGCGCTGCTCGCGCCACCTCGAGGTCCTTAAAGCTCATTACCTTTGCCTTTCCCTTGCCTAGTACAACTGGCTTAATTGAGCGGCCAACTTTGGCTTCATTGTTTGCCTCGGTCAAGAACTGGTTTCGATTGTTCAGGAGAGCACATTCGGCAAACGATACTTGAGCGGCATTTACAAGTTTCTGTACACGCTTTTGTAGGCGCTGTGTACTTGTCGTATTAAGTGTTTAGGTATCTTGTTTGATTTGGTTATATAACGACATAAGATCCTTCGCTGACACAGGCGTCATAGGTGTTTATATAGCTTCATCTTGAAAATATACAGCCACTCTCATTACATCGATTTCAATACCGGTTAGTTAGCTGGGGGGCTTCGGTGTATTCCTGAGTACTCTGTCCGGGTTATCTAAAAACAAACCACATATAGCCCATGCAGATGTGATGTTTCTCTTCGTGAACGCCTTCTCCCTTACAAAGCTATACAAGAAGGTGAAATGCTCCTTGCCGACAGTGTTAGTACCTCCTTGGAACAGTCGTTCAACCCGTTCACGATATGCTGCCTTCAAGGGTACAAAGGGTCCAACATCACACGGCTGGAGCTTATATAAAGTATAAGAAGGTAAATAACAGAGGATAATGTTGTTTTCCAAGCAGAATTCCAGGATTTCTAGCGTCTCGTGGGTTCTAAAGCCGTCACAAATCAACACGCGTGGTTTCTGGTTAGCACGTTCTTTTGTCTGTGGGTCAAACACACGCTTAAGCCACTCAAAGCTGATCTTCGAGTCGGTGTATCCAGATTCGGAGCAAGCATAATGCCATCCAAAGGTAAGAAATGTAGTCCAGTTACTTCAATAAATGACAGCTGGCCAGATAATCATTGGCAACAACGACCTACCGTCTGCACTTATACACTCAATGGCAGTTACCATCGTACGCTTGACACCCGCGCCTCTGTAGTCTCGGGGATCATCCTTACGGATTAGGACTTTAACAGAGCCGAGCATGCATAGCATGACTCCCGTCTCGTCCATGTTGTAGACATTCTCTAGGAGAATAGCCGGATCCTGTAATACCTTTCCAATTACATTAAACCAATGTATAATCTTGTTATATATATTATTCTTATAACGTTTTCAATCTACCGCCCTCACTTCTCGTGATTTTAATGCCGAGTGGCGCCTCACGGAGCCCTGAGCCCAATTCTTGCCGGGAGGGTTAATCGGTTTCTCGGTCGTTAAACGTTGGCGAGCGATGACGAAGGCTAGGAAAGGCACGAACTTGATTCGCACAGGGTTTCCGAGGTCGGAGATTCCTTTAAGATACTTTTCGAGAGCTTTCTCTTCGGACGGGGTGAGGTATTATTGGCTCTGGGCCTTCTGTTCTTTCGAGCGCCGCCCTTGGGCACGATAATAGAGGGTAGAGAGAGGCACTCCGCTGCGTTTTAATCTGGCATCGTATGTTCGAGACTCACCCGGTACAAGCCCCTCTGCAAGGACTTCACTGGCACGGTCGTGCATGACGTCGTGGTGCCGATGGCAGAATGAGATAAGATAAATAAATAATGGATAGTAGAATGACAACTCCATGGACCAGAATAAATCACGTGATCTCGATTAAAAGCTTAATTCTAGAGAAAAACCTTTACCTCACAGTCCCGCCGGTGAGTTACGTTTTACATCTCGCCGTATCTTGATACCAGCTTAATAAATGTCAGCCTATTTAGTCGCAGAGAATAAATCCGCTTAAAATATTTATTAAGTTTTATTATTATAACTTGAATCTCTTTTATAAGTTTAAGTTTTTAAACTAGAAGTGTCTTGTCTTAGATTTTACTGATTTAAATCCACAAAGACGTCGATATGCTTCTTCAAGTCGTTCATATAATTAATCAAATAGTTAAAAGGAGTATTAAATCGTAGGAGTTTTAGTATCACTTATTTTCACAGTTAATATATATGCTATATAAGTGAAGGATATCCTAAGTTCATTTAATTTGCTTCTAATTCAACTTAGAGAGTTTGAAAATCCTTGCCTTGTTATTCTTAGAACAGTGCCGATTAATTGCTTTTGTAATTTCAAGAATTAAGTAAGCATATGGTACGTCGAATCCCAAGTCTTGATATCTAAGATAAGTTCTAAGACTGGATCTCTAGCTGCAATAAACAATTGGCATCACATGACAACATCCCGACACGTCGACTACTTTTTAATTTTAAGAAAGCTATTAAAGCTTTTAATTAAAAGGACTTCGCAGGCAGAGATAAGAATATAGTAATTAAAAGCTAAATTAGATCAATTACAACCACGGAAAAAACGGAAGGTTCAAACCAGCCCAAATTCCAAGTTTGCAGATATTTAAGCTATTCAAAAGGCTCAAATCGCAGCTGAAGATCAGGAAATTGTATCTATTGATTCAGATTTAGCAGAAGATTCTAATGCTCCAGAAGATTACATAGAAATTGAAGCGTTATAGAGTTATTAAGTGTTGCTGACAGGTGGTGGTAAAATTGCGA
>JAFJYG010000613.1:0-32982 GCA_017366145.1 Cadophora sp. M221
TCGAGCTCTCTCTTACAAAGAGCTCTCTTTTCCTCCTTGTCTTTTCTTCTCGATTCTGAGCGTAGCATCAGGCCCAAATACAAAGCTAGAGTCTACTCGCCGTACCAACCTCTTGCCAGCCGTAGCAGGTGGGGACTTACATATTTTCGAGATCGAAAGATATGGTATCCAGATCCGCTATCGTATCAGATGAAGCTGGTGAAAGCATGGCAATTGTGATTTTGATCGTAAGAGGTTGGGGTTTTATTTTTATCAGTTCCCTCAAGAGGTATCAAAAGGGCCTTGACCCCTGTGTAAACGAAGCGAATCAAGCCAAAATACAAACCTCGGTTTATACCACTGGAATCCTGCTTGAGCAAGAGGCCTGGTCACTTGATTTGGATCTTGGTTAATTAACTCATTAGTGAGTCTTTTGAATGTTAGCAATGTCAGCTACATGCTGCTGGATTAATATGTGATGAGCACAACACTGCCGATTCACCTCGATGTCCCAGGCCACAATCCATAGCGCTGTTGTCTTGATATACTCCTGGTGTACAGTACGGCGGTGTGGTAGGCGCATCGCAGGGAAGAAATTGTGTTTGAAACGTACAATGTGATTAACGAGATTAGCATGAATAAGTAGCCTAATGGCGCTACTAACTTGAGTATAGATATCCTGTAAGACCACATGGGAAGCGAGTTCTGTTCCCTGAATAATGAATTGTTTCATTTATCAAGCGCTAGTTAAGGTTTCCCATTCATTGTTCTCCATCATCCCCAGCAGCTTCGTAACGAAAAACCTAAGCAGGGACAAAGAAGAAAGAAAAGTTCAGACAAGTAGTCGTGGCCTCGCCCACTCCCTTCCCGATCTCAAACCGAATCAAGGTCGTGATTTGGTGCAAGGCTTTCCCCCCACGATTTTGCACAGCTTCAAGGACTCAGCCTTACTTCTGCAGAATACGCTCCTTCTCGAGGCAGCAGAAAGACACCCACGATGTATGCGGAGAAAGAAAGAAAGAAATTCTGTTGTTACACTCGATGAGATGAGGGATTGCAAACCGCCAAGAAGCACGAAGCTTCAAGTTCCAACACCAACAGCGTTGGATCCTGAGGACCAACTCATGTGCGGCTGGGCTAATTATGCAGTAAAAACCAGGATCATCAGGAAAAAAATCCTGAAGATATCATGGATTCCTTGCAATAGCCTCCAGGCAGTTGTCATGATGGAATATTAGGTGCGACTGTCTCTTAGTTAGCTAAGAGGAGGATAAGGCTGATCCCAAAAATTTAGACGTACCGCTTCATCAAATAGGCATTATGCTTCTGGAGAGCAGTATCATATAAGACCTTGAGCTCAGCAATAACCTTGATCGAAGTTGGTGTCTCAAGGAGCTTGATAGCCTCTTCCGTGGTGAATTTGGCGTCATTGAGGGATGCAATCAACCGGGCGAAGAGAGGCTGGAACTTTGCGTTCTCGGTGCCAGCAGCAGAATAGTCTTGCATGCCGCCACGCCAGTCTAAAACATACAACAATTTGATGGCTGTTTGGAGCTTCCAGACAAGCTCAGGACAGACTGCGTAGAACTTGACGAAAACGACAAGGTCGGTACGTCTGTAGGGAGTTGGGCATGTGGGATGGCATAGAGCTTCATCTGCCAGAGCCATTCCATAGTGTGATGCCTTGTTTCCCAAACCAACTTACGTGCTCAAATTGCACAGCCAGCTTCGTAAGGACCGGCCATCTCTCGGTATTGAACCTTGCGACCTTCTCCGTAGGCAGCTTGCATGTTCTCAGCGACTGTCTTATTCGTGTCTTCCTTCGGGATTTGGAGGAGAGGTGGGCTCAAAAGAAGAGGGGTGATCTTCTGCTGTTGTCGGTTGATTGCCTTTTGATCCTCGACCTCCGAGTTGAGTTGCTCGATCTTCTTGGTCTGATCTCATTGACCTTCTTCAAGGAAGCAATTTCGCCAGTCTGAGCATTAACGGTGTCTTGAGCCTTGGCTAACTCGGGAATTTGCAGTGCAATCGTCACCTTTTCGAGTGCCAGTGCAAGACCGCGAGCATTTGGCTCAAGAGCTGAGACTACGGACTCTGCTTCCGAGAGAGACTGGACTGACTTCTCGAGATCTGCTTGCTTCTCCTTAATCTTGGAAGAGAGTTTCTTGATGTTCTTTCTCTGGATCAAGAGATTGAGATTCTCTTGCAGCAGTCGGGTACGTTCCTCGAGATCATTGTCGTCGTCGGATTCGGAGCTGGAGTCATCATTACCGCCGCGGAAAGCAATGGCCTCTATTTGGACATTATTTTCTTGCCAATCTTTCTTCTTGATGACATGATCCTTTACCTCAGAATCACAATTGGCTTGCAGAACATTCAATTCCTCGGACGATGCTGGCTGCTTGACTTTGAGTACTCCGATATCTCTACGGGCCTTTCAGAGGGCCTCCTCTTCGTCCTTGACAGCTTGTTCTTTGAGCAGAGCGTCGTCGATTAACTTTAAAGTAGCTGTGACTTTCTCATGCTCAGCCTTGAGATTGATGTCCTTGACAATCGCCATTTTTGCTGGGATGACTCGGTCTCGAGTTGACTGGTCTTGGTGACTTCCGAATTGTCGCTGCTCTACCGATCCTGCGATACCTTCGAAACATCTGTATACTGCGACAGCTGCCGCAGGCGCGCCAACTTCTAAATTGCACTGCCAGGAATCCCGTGGACAAGAGTAGGTCCGTCTTTTTGCTTCAGTCCCAGACCCCACGATTCATTCTTCTGTGACCTCGGGAAGGGATTGCCACACCTCTTGTTTTAATTAGCAATCACCAAGTATATCTTACTGACAAACCCAATAACAGATTACTTCATATTTCTGGCGACTACTTGCATCTATCGAACTCGAATCCTTCCAATGGTCTCGATAGCCACGAGCCATCCTACCCATTCAATTCCTGACGCCTACCCTTCACTAACAAATGAACTCGACATCCTCGTATCGCGCATATTAGATCACGCAAAGCTGCAGAAAGCACAGCAGTCACTCAAGCAGCGCTGGGAATCTTCACGACACAAAATCAGCACATTATCCGAAGCGCTGCTGTCCTGTCACAATGGCGATTTCCGAGAACTGGTGATAGATGAGCGGAAGATCTTGCTGCAGTATCTGCTGGTTGACCATGAAATCTGCAGACTGCAATTGGGGATCGCCAGCGTTGGAAGAGGGTTGGGCTTGGACTGTAACGTTTCTGATATCGTTCTAGAGTCTATGCTGGAACACCTTGTGCGACAACAACAGAAGTTATTTGAGTCAGAGGAGGCTGTCAAGGAGATCTCAAAAGCATTCAAGAGCGCGAAAACTCAATCACAATCCGCGAGGATGATATCGGCCGCAATGTCATCCAAGGACAATGAGGTGCTAGGTGTGGTAGAGATGGTGGGCACAATGGAGGAGAGACTTGCACAGATACTGCGGAAAGTAGGCACAGACGTGCTTCTTCGAAAACATGAGAAGTCAAAACCACCAAAGAGGAGGGATCCAGAGGCCATCCGTTGCAGCAATGCAGCGGCGCACAAGGGAACCGCTCTGGCAGATGTCTACCGACTTCACCTTGCACCAGACTCGATAGATAGCGAGTGGTGCAAGGCAATCTACGGCTTTGATTGTAGATTTATAGGGGAGTTTGGCCACCATCAGATGATTCTCAATCCAGCGAATTGGCATTTCAACTTTGTTGAGTCTTACGAAATCAGTCCCACCAGTCCTCCCAGGGGCTCGGGGTGGTTTGACATCTTTGGAAAGTACAGGAGGTTAGTCGAACGGTGGCACACTCTGATGATTGAGAGCGAGTCACAGAGAGATTGTTAGGAGGAATGGGTATATGCTTTTGATTGTCCGGATATACGATGTAGGATTGAGGAGTGGAAGCTGGAACATGGAATTGGGTGGCGTCATGTTAAAGGGATGTCGACATACAAACGTTTGGAGATCTTTCTTGCCCAGAGCCTTGTGATGGCTAATATGTACACAACTTTGCGCGATAGTTGAATGTTATTTGAACTTGCTGTATTGCACGATAGCTATAACTGGGAGGAGGGATGGAATGGAATAGAATGGGATCTTTAGGTTTCAAGACCTTGCTATTTCCTAAACTACTGAGATCAAGCCCAAGCGCATTTCTACGTGCGAAGTCGGATTGGATGTTTATATTGGCATTTAAATTCAAGAATCGGTGGGTAATTTGGTGTCAGGCGCCTGTATTGCAGTTGAAAATGAATTGTATTGCAAAATTTAATGCCAACGAGGTTGAAACATGTGTCATGTCACATCAAAGTGCATGGGTACCGCAGTTTTGCGGAGTTAATAACCTTACACTGGCACTCAATTAATGTCATAGATACTTAGCTCTTTCTCCTAACTTCATTCAATGGGAAGGAGGTCTGGGTGGTTGGGAAAGGCCGTTGCTCTCTCCAATGCTCAATGTCAACAAACCCATCCAGCAGCCCCGTACGGCCTCCGCTCTAACCCAAAGGCCCATTAAGACCATTTAGAGTCTGAAATTGCAATTGACCATTACTAATTTGGCTTCTTGCAAGTTCAGGACTTCCCCCCGTGACTCATCGCTTCTGGCTGATGGTATTGTCCTCGGGTTGTCATTGTCTTTGGAGAGTGCAATCCTCGCTTAGCAACCCTTAGCGCCCCACCACCATATTTCTTTCCTTCCCCGCCTCCTCTCCTCTTCCTTTCTTCCTCAGTTTCGTCAACCACAACCAAAGAACAAGATCGATCACGGTCATTTCAATCTTTTGTTTCGCCGACAAGCAACTTTGACTACCAATACTTCCAACGTCTCCGGTGAGTCTCCTTCCTCCTACCCTCTCACTCCCCCCCGCCGCCGGTCGCACGACGCGTCTCCCCCATTGCTCAATCTCTACCATCTCCAACCTTGAAACATCTTTAACCTTGTACCAGGACACTCGTCTTTCGCAAGACTCTTCTGCTACGGCAGCACTTGTACTGCAACCAGCAACCAAATCTCCGTCCAAGGTGAGTTGCTCGACCCAATCTCCTCTTCCCCCATATATTCCACCATCCCTTCACCTTCAATCCCACATCTATCTCATCAACTGACCGCAAATAAGACATCATCGCAACTGCAATGTCGTCTCCAACTCAATCCGCCAATGGTGATCCTCGCCCAACATCACCAGTCACTCCTACCAAGACCAAACCCAGATACGCAAACCCCGGAAAATATCCCCCAACTTCACCTATCGTCTACTTCTGTGAGCAGGTTTACGTCCATGACCCCAACGGGGCCAGTTCTCTCGTTATCACCAGAGGTCACCGGGAGAGCACTTACTTCGAAGACCACTGCTCTACTGATCCAGAGAGGGATGAACAGAAGTACACTGAGAAGCTTGAGTAAGCAGTGGCTTTATTCCTTTCGACTTGTTTTATTGAGATTGATAAATGTACTGATTACGTCTAGACTCATTAAGAAGCAAGCCAAGATCCACAAGTTGGTTCGCAACATCCAAAGCTTGAAGGTACAGGCTGAAGAGATGGAGAAATTCTACGAGCCCGTCAACGTCCGCCTGGAGGCTCTTGAGAAGGGACTCACTGAGTTGATCGCTGCTCACCAATCGAAGAGAATGGCGATTGGCCAGATTACATCCTCACCCCTCGATAACACCCAAAGCACGTCTGCTGCTGATACCCTCGAAGCTCGCAAGGCCCAGGCCAAAATTGCAAAGCTCGAGCTGGAGGCCATGGAAAGTGAGATCGAGCTCCTTGAACACCAAGTACTTGTTGATGCTGAGCGAGCTGCCGCCAAGACTAATTCTACAGAACTCAAAGCTGTCAACGCTGCCCTGGTAAAGATGTCATCTGCTGTCACTGAACTCAAGGATGACTACGAGAAGTACAACTCCGCATGGATTTCTAAGTACTCGACTGAGGAGAGTACTTGTGGAACTGATGGCGATGGTGTTCGAGAGACCTTGGGTAAGCTGGAGCTGGCTTCTCGCGAGAATACAGCTCTACAGATGAAAGTCACAGAACTTTCCATCGACATTGAAACCGTTAAGGCTGCCGCTGCTGAGGAGATCCGTCAGATCAAGGCTGTGGAATCCATTGTGTTGAAGGCTTCCGAGGCAAAGGTTCTGGCCCGGGCCAAGGAGCTTGACTCCCTCAAGGCTTTCACCAACCGTGCCCAGAAGGATATCGATTCCAAGTCTGCCAACAAGATCAAGGCCCTAGAGGGAAAGATCGAGATTATGAAGCCCATTGTAAGTCTAGCCCTGCCAACTACCCACAATTCCAATTGGAAAAAATTCTAGACATGTACTAACTGGTTTCAGTACCGTCTTGGACGATTCGTTCGCTACCGCAACAACTACAGCATCCTTCGCAAGAAGTATGAAGGCCAGAATGTCAACGTCAACTGGGACAAGTACGAGGAGGGTCATGCTGCGTACTTCGCTGGTCATGTTGTTGCTGACTCGACTATGTATCATGCTAGTACGCAATCACCCAAATGAATGCAAGTGGAAAAAAAATCTAACAGCGGATAGGTTTTGATGAGGACGATACTCATGGCAGAGACAAGAACAACTTCGAGGCCCTCCATCATGGTGTACCAGCCCAGATGGTTTGGGAGCTTCGCAATGACTTCAAGATCCTTGCCAAGATCCTCGACATGGCTTCTGACATGAAGGTCTACACCGCCATCGAGGACAAGAATGACGAGGAGTTCGGAACCATCGAGTTCAAGGAGCTCTTCGAGAAGGTTTTCTCTCGCATCAACCCCTCCTACCGCACCTACACCATCACCTCTGACGAGGAGTTCCTGAAGAACGCTGATCTAGTTGAGGCCCTCAATGCTATGTGCTCAATTGCTTACGCTCACTTGTCCAAGAACTGGCGCGATCGTCGCCGAGGAGTTGAGGATAGCTGGGATCAACCATGGGAGGATGCCTGGATGGATTTCGCTGATGACCTCTACGAGACCAATCGACGCGGAATGTGCTAAATCTTCGTTTTACGAAATAGGTTTGCATGTCATATTTTAGGTTTTACGATTGCTGCTGAAGATGATGGATGGATACTCCATTGGGTGGTTTATTATGATTGTACATTGGAGCCTGGCCTAAGACTCCTCCTGAGCTGCTGGGCTTCTTGACAAGTTGATGATTGTTTATTTTCTTCTTCATCGTGAGATCTTTTTAGATGCGGATACTCTCCTTTGCTTGCGAAAAAATGACTAAAGTAGAAAATATTTGTGTGCCCTAATTCCCGTGCTCGTGACTTGATTGGGGTTTTTTCCTTCTCCATATCCTAGAAAACGTACCAAGTTGAACTGAGAACATTGGTTTTGAAATAGAAATGTCTCTTCACCTTCAGGTCTTTTATGTCCTGGGGTAAAAACTACCCTTTCGACCAAATAGTTTCATTTCTGATTCGATGACTTTATAATTCCTGGCGCCCAGATATTTACTTTATAACAAACTGCAGTCATTCGTTCCTTCCCTCCTTCACTCCTTCCCTCCAATTGTGGATAGGCGCTCTTTCGCTTCACTAACCTGAAATGGGCCTTTGTCAACACCTCCTCTTGAACAACAACATCACCGTTCTTTACCCACCAGCACCACCACAGCCCACAACCCCACGGGGGCACGTCAAGATGGTGTCTGAGATTGACGGTCTGAAGGTGAGACCTTCTGTGTTTTCGTGCGAGATTGGCTGCTAATTGAGACGCGTCAAGGACGAGAATGCGCGGTTGAAGGGAGTTGTCACCAATCTTGAGCGGAAGGCTACGGATCAGAACGTGAGTGTTGTACAGTGAGTTGGGGTTCTAATGTTGTAGAATTATTTCAGACAATCACTGACGTTTATCGTTTCAGCAGATTGCAAGTCCAGGTCAGCAAATCTTGCGCGAATTTTGTCTGTCATTTGGGCGTCCAATTTCTGGATGTGGATATAGAGAATAGCATCATATTGTCATTTCTGGATCTCGAGACTTTGGATAAATCACTACTAATACCAGTTTTTGAAATAGAGAAAGGTTTCACGCGCTACGATCAAGTCCCAGGATTCTCAAATCGCGAGGTTGACGGCTATCATCGAGTCCAATAAATTGACGATCGTCTCGCAGGCTGCGGAGATCGAACCCCTCTCGGTGTCTTCGAAGGTTCCAGCTCCTCTAGCACACTCATGTGTAACTACACCTTCTGCAGCGGCCAATGCCACCATACAAATACAGGATATTGAGGAAGTAGAGGAACTCGAGCGGGAGCTTCAACGGGGGGATGTTGCGGCCAAGAGAATGGACAAAATCTTGGGACGATTGAAAGACGAGAACGAGCTGGCGGCTGGGGATTTAGCGACGATCAAGAAGATGATGATGCCCTGTTACAAGGTTGGCTTCTGGATCCGCCAGCGCAACAGAGAGGAGGATTGGGTTCGGAGAGGCGGAAAGAGCTCCTGGTTGTAAGTGTTGCCCAATGCATACTCTACATCCCGGATCTGCTGGCTCCACGGTGTTCCGATATCAGCCCCCCAGACATGTCCTGAATCAACTTTGACACTTTGAAACGATCTTTAAGGCTTATTACTGATACTGATATCTTCAATTAGCCCAGCTTCGATCACCTGCGATTGTTCAACTCATTACGCCGACCCTCTCTCAGATGCCAGTACCCTCCCCTCAATGACGACTTCGAAGAGATTGACTCGACCAATACCGAGAGATGGGCCCACTACAAGCAACAATACCATGTCCCACCCAATATCGTCCTCGAGAACCACCACTTCAGCAAGTTTCTCGAAGTCCTGAAGGGTTATGCCAACATGCAACGATACGCCGATGAGGGATCTGCATCCGCAGAGGAGGCTGCCAAGTTCTTCAAGGATTCCAAGTCACTGATTGACAAGATCTATCCTGTTGGCGTGTTCAAGTGTGATGAAGATATCGAGCGGGACCCTATTGCGGACTTGTTATATGGGGATTTGCAGGATATTGTTGGAGCTGCTACTATTAGATATCGGACGTTCATGAAGGTGCCCACTAAGTCTATGGGTTCATGATTGGGAAGGGACTGCAACACAAGAACCATGATCTGCCGGACTGGAATTGAGCGCAAGGGAATCTTGGCAGAAGTCAGGAAAGCTGTACAGCACACTAGATAGGTCTCAGTGGAATTAAAATATCGAGAATGATGTCTGCGGGATAAGCTTCAACGCCTTGGTTGGCTTCGGTTCCACGCCACACACTCGTCGAAAGTAACTCCGGATCCACCGAAGATGTCGAGGGCACTTCCAATTGTAAGATCGACACGGGTGCCGCTCAGAGTCTTGACATAGTCCAAGTCTTGAAGATTCCTTCCGCCTCCGGCATACGTGACTGGGATGCTGCACCACTCTGCTAGTTTCTCAATCAGCTTCTCATCAACTCCCTTCTGAAGTCCTTCGTTGTCTGCGGCGTGGATGAGGAACTCGGAGCAGTATTCTTCGAGTGAGTGGATAGATGCTGAAGAAAGTTAGAATCTTGTGGATAGAGAGACGTGAAGGAGGAGAGGAACATCCTACCTTCATTCACTTCCATATCGGTGATCGTCTGCCACTTGTTCATAGCAACAAACCAAGTATCGCCTTTCCTTCGACAGCTCAAATCGATGACTAGCTTCTCTTTGTCACCTCCAAGAGCAGCGAGTACCAAATCAAGATGCTCTTGCGAAAATTTCCCAGACGGAAAGAGGAAAGAAGTGACAATAACCTGCCATCCCATTAGTAAAAGACCTTCCTCCATGTGAGTACTCGACAAACCTTGTCTGCACCCCAATCAATCCATTGCTTCGCATTCTTGTCATTTATACCTCCTCCAATCTGCAGACCCCCTTTCCATACCGCAAGTGCTACCTTAGCAGCCTCCTCGTTGCCCGGACCTAGCATTATGACATGTGCCCCCTCCAAATCATTGTCCATGTAGAGCTGTGCAAAATGCCCCGCGGGTAGCTTTGAGACATAGTTTGTCTTGAGATCCGTAGATGTCGTAGTCAATGTTCCTCCAACAATCTGCTTCACTTGGCCTGCGTGCAGGTCTATGCAGGGGCGAAATTTTGTCATGATGGACCAATTTGATGTTCCAATTGTAACCAGAATGTTCATGGATGGAGGGGTTGAAGTTGTTCCGGTTAAACATCGGACCAACTTTTGTTAGCGCGTCCGTCACCTCGAATTTATTTCTTGGGGAAGGTGATTGGAGCAGTTCAGGAAGCAAATTCACACTCCAGTCAACACCAACACAAGATGTCTACGAAACTAGGGAAGCGCAAGAGGGCGACGCCTAAGAAGGAGCCGGCACACAGAGCAGAGAGTGAGGAGTCCGGATCTGAGGAAATGGACGCGCAAGAGATCTTCCGGCGGCACTTCGAAGCCCAGTTCAAGCCCCTGCCAACCGTTACAAGAGGGATTGTTATGGAGGAGGTACAACAAGAGGAATCCGAGGAGGACTCAGATTGGGGCGGTATATCAGACGGCGAGGAGAATGGTGTACAAGTTGTGGAGCATACAGATGCGCTGTCTCGAATGGCAGCTATGTCAAAGGAGGAGCTCAAGTCTTTCATGGTATTTTGTCCATTGAATATCTACTACATGTGCTAACAACTGGTTAGAGCTCGAAGATCCCAAAGAACGCCCCTACCGTATCAATATTACGAGACAACGTTGGCGGCAAGATCGATGACGAAGATGCCTCCGAAGCAGCAAACCTGAAGAAAGACCTTGCCCTCCAGCGATTGCTTTCCGAGTCCCACCTCCTTGAATCCTCAAAGAATCCTACACTCAGCGGCAACAATCGCCACAAGGCAACTGATCTCCGATTGCAAGCATTGGGATCGAAGGAATCAATCCTCAGACAGGAGAAGATGCCAATGTCCCATCGGAAAGGAATAACTTCAAAGCAGAGCGAGAAAGAGGCAAAGAGAAGATCCGAAGCTAGAGAGAATGGCATCATTCTGGAGAAGGCAAAGATGGTCAAGAAGAGCAGTGCTGGAAAGAGAGACCGAGGCATTGGCGCGCCTGGAGTGGGAAGGTTTTCTGGAGGAACTCTGACCTTGAGCAAGAGGGATATTTATGACATTGAAGGTCCTAAACGTACTCCAAGCACGAGAGGGCGAGGTGGTGGGAGAGGAAGAGGAAAGCGGGGTTGAAGCTGATGAGGCGAGAGAGAGCATTGTGTTGTGGATATTGGCTGGCAGACGCCCTTGGTGCGGCATACATTAATTTCATGAGAACCAGAGACTCGTGGAAGACTCACATGATATTGGATTATGAATGGAGCATTCTGCAGAATGGCTGGGGGCTCGACAGTCTGGATAGACCACAGCTTGCAAGAATCTGGAAGCTGATGGAGTTTCGAGGTCGTTGGAACCCTCTTCAACAGCAACACGTCACAGGGCAGATTCAGTGGGCCACCAGGCCACCTTTACAAGAATTCATATACTACAAATCCTTTTTGATAGAGGTCGCGGTTGATCCAAGCCTAGAGATAGTGTTTTCTTGTTTGATCTAGATGGTCTCAACGGACGGAATTACCGATGTATTCAGCGCCAACCCAAAACTCAGAAGTATTTATCGGGAACCCTCAATACAAAATTCTCCCATCCTCTATTTTTGGATTACTCGCAACTTCCTGGGCCCCAGCGAGCTGCAATCGCTGGTAAAGCTTTTGCAACTTTCACCAAAGATCATGTGGACCGATTTGTGATGGATCCTTTTTCTCTTCTTTGTGTTTCCTCTCTATATACTTTTGATCGGCCTGCATCTGTGTTGGCTTCCTGGATATGAAGTGTAGGTGGAAGTCTGTATGTGCCAAGGGAAAAAGCCTCTCGAGAAGGGAAGGAAAGAGAACGGCCCGGAGATACCAGAATAGCTGCACTGCCGGTGACACTTGTGGTTTTAAGATTGAACGAGAGGCAATGTGGATGATGACTTGGCTAGCTTGACCAGAAAAGCTATAAAAGCTCTGGTGGAACGAGATGCGAGGAAAAGAATGAATGCTGCGGAACCTCACGAGCTTCTTCGACAATGGAGAACTCCAAGACTGCGCCTGCAACCATTTTATTATGTTTTAGGGCCCTACATGGTCCATGGGGCTTCTGTGCTTGGGGGCAGAATAATGCTCGCCGGACCATCAAGAGCACCATCACCACTTCCCGTCCAAGCTCAGCGGTATCGTCATGTCAGAGTGTTAGCGAGAGATCGCAAGCAACATGCTTATTGCTCTCTTCTATGGCATAAATCTCACGCAAGAGAAGCATAGGGGACGGTTTTCACACGCCAGATCACGTTCCAAGACTTCATTTTCGCGCTCATCTTGGGCAAAGTCTACAGTCACGCACGAATCGATTGGGAATCTGAATTTTTATGAAGGCATCAAAGGCAACTCAATGATGAGAGGTCCTCGAGCCAAATATTATTGCTTTTCTAGAAAGTCAGGGATCCCTCAAGGCCGGTAAGCGGCAAATACATCCGTGCAAGTGGTTGATCCTTAAGCAGGGCCAGAGGGGGTTGCGTTGGTGGTGGCCGCTTCCTTTGATTTGTCGACCGCAATCTGAACGACGGCACCCATATCCCGAACAATCTTCTGCAGAGGAGGCCAGCAGGATGCAACGTTGAAGCGGCTTTGATCATCTGGCCAAAAGCGGCAGATGTGGTTGGTCCACTCATTTTGGGCAGCCTTGAACAGGTCTACGAATTGACTCCTGAATCGGCGTATAAATGTTAGTATATGACGCAGAAAGGTTTCGTTTCAATACTAGCGAGAAAGGAGGGGGTGATTCTTGAGACTTACATGTAGTCTCCAACGCGGCGGTTGTTTCGATCTGTAAGGGAGGTCATGGTTGCGGCCATCTCCCAGATCGCCAGATCCTTCGATGGATAAGCACGGAAGTTTTCCTTGAAATGGCCGATCATTCCATCGAAAGAGCTGCCGTACAAAGCCTGGAAGCAGACGTTCTTGTACATGGTATTGGCGTCGTATTGTCCAATGAGTGGATGGTCCGGTACGACTAAATGTGTCAGCCTCAATAAGCTCTTCCATTTACTTGCGACTTCAACGGGTGGATATTGGGCATGTAAGGTCCTATGGCGGAGACGAATCGGGATTTTATAGGGTGGTTTGATGGCTTACATGGATATCCCAACTTAATCATGGCCAGATCAGCGCGCAAGTTGCCCTCCTCGATCGCTCTGTCTCCTCGATCGACGACAACCTTCATGGCTTCACCAAACCCAGCATTCTTCTTTGAACGCTCCATAAAGCGGGCCCGGACCGCTGCTCCAACCTCAACCAAAGGTCTCATGGTTTGGATCATGGAGTCGCGGGAAGTGATAGCGGACTGTAAGGCCTCACATTGCGCCTTCAACATCTCAACCTCGGCCTTGAACTTCTGACTCTCCACCAAAGATTTCTCAAATTCTATCTTGCGTTGCTCCGTCCAGTAACCAACCTCCGTCTCCTTCAACTTCTCGGTCTCGGCAGTGGACGTATCGGCATTGACGGGGTAACCTTGTGTTGCTTTCTCGGCTTCGTTCGTCTTCTTAGCTGGTGGAGGGAGGTCGTGATTGCTATCATGATCGGTGCCGGACAGGTCGAATTGATCATGGGTAACGTGGGTATCAGGGGAGGGGAGGTCAGACATGGTCTTGTCTTCATCCTCGGTGGCCGTGGCCTTGCGCTTTGGTCTTGAGAGGGAATCCATGTCGGGCAGAGCTTGTTGGGCTAGGTCAGAGAACTTGTCAGCCAGTATGGTAAACCTTCACAGGGGGATACTCACCAAGTGTGTACTTTAGCAGATTGAAGTTGCAGGTGTAGCGTGGAGCAAGTAGTTTCCCCTGTAGCAAAGACTTGAGGCGGTGTGGTGTTGTTGTGGTGAGACTCGAGAGGGATGGAGACTGCTCTTTATTTTCAAAGATTCGAGGTTGAAGATATGTGTTCGAGGCCAAGCCTCGCCCATCAATTCGAAGTTAGGCTCTTCTCGCTTATGGCTCGCCGACGAGGTCAATCACCACGAACCCGTAAGGCACCTACCTGCTCATAGAAGATTCACATCACATTTTCAGGCTTTCAGATCCTCAATATTAGTAGATCAGTGATAGATTGATGGTTGTAAGCTGATATTGAATTGTTGCTAAATATCAAACAAAGGACATCCAAACAAAGCACTTGCCAGGACCTCAACCTCCCAGTCATCCAACACTGCGTCGCTACTAGACAAGCCCTTTATGATTAAACAATTTGTAAATTCCTAAGTGGAAAATGATTGTAGAGCGGGTAAACGCCCCAGATTCAGAGCAAAGTATTTCACTCTGATCGAAGAATGCGTGGTTATGTACGAGCCAAGGTAAAATTCAGACCCTGAAACTAAAACTGTCACCAACACCTACGCAGATGGTGAAGGACAGTTTTACTCCCAAATCTTGGGGGCTAAATCTTCAAGTCCAACGCTCAGGTAACAAGGCGTGAATAGCAGCTCAGAGTCTACTGCAAGCCTGTAAATGAGCGCTGTTGAAGTAACATGCTTCGACCTTTCGACGGTATGAACAAATTCATCTAAGAATTCTTGATCGAGTTATACTCGCTGAACCCGCCCAATCTAAAGCTCAACTTAAGGAAGCTTTTGATGAAACCCCAAAGGTGAAGCCATTGGCAAAGCTCACAAGTGATCGAAATCTGATAGGCATAATTGTAGATTCAAGCCCCAATTGATTCACGAATCCGTGGAAGTGATGATTGATTCGAAGATGCTGCAAACACAGATCTGAGAGCCCGTGAGGAAATTTGGTGTTTGATCCCCAAGTTTCAAAAATGCTCTCACACCGAGAGAAGAATTTGAAGAATGTCAGGGGATTGTTCCGTCGCAGGATGATCACGTTCTTTGATCCAATCTTGGTAAATCTCTTCCAGAACGCCTCGAATACATGACACTTGCCCTTCAAAGACCAAATTTTTCAAATTGGCTCCTATTCAAAGCGATAACTCCTTCCAATCGATCTTATGAACTCTCCTCTGGCTTCCCTGCCCACGAAAGAGAACTGCCATAGTTTCTATTTACCTCGTTCAACAGTTCCCGTCTTATGTTCTGTTTGAAAGCCAGACCTTTGACATTCCAATATCTCGCCATGTAAAGTATAAAACGCATGCGAATAGAGCTACCAGTACCATGACATCTTCCAATGTCACCGGGTCGAATGTCGACATTGGCTCCAGCAGTAGCCGAGGACTAGCGCTGAGCTAGTGCCACGCTAAATCGAGTCCACAACTCACTGCAGTCCAAAGTCAACAGAGAAGACGCGTCTTTTCCACTCCGCACCTTCTTTTCTACTGCAACTCTCTCACCTCACCACCAGATGGTGGGACCCAGAGTCTGATCTCTTTGGTCTACACAATACTGGACAACAAGTCCACTTTTCAATTCCTGATCTTGCGGACTGGTGACACCTGCATCCAACGTCAGCTCAGCAGCAAACCGTCTAGTCATCATGACCGACGTACGCACTCCAGCCAAGCGTGCCAATTCGCAGCTCATGAACGAATCAACTCCCCGGCCCCGAACTGTCCTTCAGCGCCGTACACAGAGTGCAATGGTGAGTTCGGAAAATCGGTTTCCGCTACTTGACACTGACACCAAGTTGAAGTCACATTCTGGTATCAAGATCAATTGTCCCTTCAAATCCAGGGCCAGAGGTGGCAATGCTTCAGATGTTATGGGAGAAGATAAGATCGCGGGTTTCAGAGTCCAGTCAGCGACCTTCCATGCAAATAATGGGGGCACGAGCAACTTGGATTTTGAATCCGATGAAGAGTTCAAGAGAGAACATGATTTACAAAAGATCGCAAGACAATCTAGGAAGGTGTGTTACGACGCGTCTTGGTGTTATGGACTTCACTGACGACAGTAGACACCCACTACTTCAAGCTCCCAAATCGGCACGTGGGGTGACCAGAGCGGTGCAAAGGGCAGAAACTCCACTATCATCACTACCTCTGGTCTAACAGGTCAGCCTTCAAACTCCTTAGTCGCTACAAGATCAAGGAGTTCAAGCTCAGTATCGAGCATACAGAGTTTTCGGACGACTCCTGAGAATGTCTCCGAGATCGAGCTCATGTCATCGATTGAGGCAGAAAAGGAACAACATAGGGATACTGCCGCAAAGCTGCATGAAGTTTGCGCTGAGTTGGATAGCACGAAGCAAAATCTCCAAGCCAGTTTGAAGCACTCATTTCACCTTGAGGAGACCAACGCAGCTATTTCGAAGGAGGTGGATGCTTTGCAAAAGAAGCTCGAAACTGCTGAATCACAACTCCACGAACAGAGAGACAAGCTTCAAAACAGAATTGTGACACTTCGGAACAATCTTGAGACTTCTGCTACCGCTTTGGCTGAAAAGAAGAAGGTTGCTGCTAAGAAGATAGCCACTCTGAAATCCCATCTCCGGGAAGTCACAATCGCCCGAGATTCGGCAATCACTGAATCCTCCCAACTTACTGAGGATAATGCATCCCTTCAAAGAAGCATCGCTGACGTCGGTATGCAATTGACGGAAGCGAAGGAAGTTAATTCTGCATCTGTGGCACGCACTTCCCAGCTGGAAGAAGAAAAGAAGTCCATGTCTAACAAGATTGAAGGTTTCGAAATTCAGCTCAAGCAGACCGTCGATGCTCGCGATGCTGCTCAACAAGAAGCAATCTCTTTGAAAGATAGCTTCCACATCAAGTACTCCAGGTATTTTGAGGCATTTTTGGATCAGCTGAAGATATCGACCACTGAAACGCACTCACCTGTCGGTGTAGCCGAATCAAATTATCTTCAAGACCGCGTGCAAGATCTGAAGGATTCTCGTGATATTGATGTGCATCTCATATCACACTTCTTTAAAGAGCGTGAAGATTTGACTAATCAAATCGCCAAACTCCAGGCTGAAATTAAGGACGGTGCGCAGTCTCGAGCAGCAACAAGCCTACAGGTGTCTGAGATTCTGAACGACAAGAACACCGTGGTCCAGGAGAACGCAGTACTTATTGCTCAACTGATTGAAGTTAGGAGCTTCCTAGAGTTTGCTCAGAAGCAGATCTTGCGCCTGGAGCAAGAAACGATCGCAGATGATCTGTCTTCTCAAGAACGCACAAATGTTGAGAACATTCAGTCTATCATCCAAGTCAAACAGATCATCGATGAAATCTCAAACGAAGAAAGCGAGAACGACAGTGCTGCCTTGTTGTTGGAGATTGAAGAACTCAAGAGTTTGTTGGAGAAGGAGAAAACTGCCCTCGAATCCCAGAAGACTAAGGTCAGATGTTCGGAATCAAGCTTACGCAATGTGAAGATTCAACTAGAGAAAGAGCAATCTGCACACCAAATCAGCACGAAGAAGCTCGAGGACCTCCTTCAACGTGATAACGCAGCGCAAATTTCCTCAACAGCCAAAGCTATTGACCTGCAAGTCATTCTGAAGAAGGAGAAATCTGAACACCAGATCTGCAAGATAAACCTTGCTCGTGCCCAAGAAACTCTGCGTGGTCTGACGGCTACAAATGAGACAAGTCTCGGCAAGATTTCCCAGCTAGAAAATCTGTTGCAGGTTTAAGGTCACGGGATAGTCAAAAGGATGGATAACTGGATCATCCGCGCTAGTCAATCGCCGAGCCTACCTATAACTCCCCACATCTTCACTCCATAGCTTTTAATTCAAACAAGCAAATCAACTCAATCAATGCTCTACTGCTTCCTAGCTGTACGTGAATATACCTTGCTACAAAATCAGATCGAACTGCAGGAGCCACTTTTCCAGGTTGGATTGCTCGCCAGACAGGTGTGGTGGGAGTTGGCAAGAGACCAAAAGCTTCTGGGAGGCCAAAGTTGTCCATACAGGAATCGCGGAGTCAAGAATCTTGCTCTCATCAACAACGCCGAAGCTAAGATGAAAAAACCTGACTTCGCTGCCGACACTTCGTTGTTCCTTCTTGGTACTCTTACAAGCAGAGAGGACAGAAGTATGTTCACGAGTATCTACGGCCCGGGTGTACCACGGGATATTCATCAGGCAGCTCATCCTGCATTACTCACCGAGATTGCAAATATGAGAGCAGCGCTTTGAGAACGCATTCGATTGAGTGCGACCATGTATCTTTCTTGGTTTGTCAATTCCAAAAGGTATAACAAGCTTGAGAATGAGTGCAGGGTTGCATTCATCGGAATGATGCAAGAAGCTGGCCTGAGCATGGTCGCTATGGGTCATGCGAGACGTATCGTGGAGGATGCTTTCGACAACGACCCTGATGTCCAATTCAAAGTGTCTACGATGGAGAAAATATTCAACGGAGAGATGAACAAGTTCCGCAACATTACCAGGAACCAGTAGGAATCGATGTTGCTTTGCGGGTGTATTTTTTGTATGATTGGCTTCGGTTTGCTTAGTGTACTGTACGATTAGGATTTTCAGGGAATGTATAAGGAGTGAATGGTTAGCTAGGATGGTGCGAAAGAGAGTGGCTACTGTGCCTGTAAGGGAGCTACCGTGGAGTCAGCTATCAGCTGTCAGATTTGAACTATTGCAATGGGATGAGAGTAGCAAACCGGGACGTACAAACACGGGCTTGCAATCAACATAAATGAAACAAATCATCAAATGAATCGGAGCTTTTTCATCAGGTAGTCTTTCTTCCCCTCTCGTGATGATAGGTTCGCTTGGTGCGGCGCGGACAACCTTCTCACTAGATCATTTGATGCAGGAGCTTGGAAGGACACATATCTAATATCTCTAAGCTTGTCTATCAATCGTAATTCAGCCTCCCGTATACGAGACAGATCTGCTGTTCAAATTTGTCAGTTTCCGTCAGTGCATTTGGCTCAGGGCATTTGACGTGGGCTCTAATCTAAATTCAGGCAACCGCGAATACCAGCAATTGTCCGATTCATCTTTAAAACACCAAAGCTTCTCAAGATCCTCTTCGATACTCTTTGGTAAACAGAATTACAGACTTTCTCATCCATTCAAATCATTTGATGGAACCAGATGCCTCGAATTCTCCAGAAAATCGCACTCCTAGCCGTCGTAGTTCTCTCCGCTACAATCCTCATCCTCAAAACACCCTTAACGTTCTCATCCACTCCTCCTGCGGAGCTAACCCGCGAACCCGGATTACGATGGTTCCACCCGGAAGGCTTTCCATCAGTCGACGAATGGGAAGATAGACTACGAGGTCACAGAATCTTCCTTGGGCCTTCGTATAGCCTACAAATCCCAAACCCATCAGTGAGTCTATGTCTCCAGCTTGAGCTCGAGCTTTTGCGATTCCAAGGAGGGTTCTGATAATTCTCTAGGCGCCAAAGATTGAATTCCCAAAGCAGACGAGATTTATTTTCCCCTATTCGGTTACTACAGATGATTGGATTGAGGAGAGGTTGAACGTGCGGATGGATTGGGATGGGGTGGTTAAGTCAGTTATTTATGGATGATCAGGAAGTTTGGTGGCTTGTGCTCTCGGAAAATCCTTGATGAGGGTTTCATTGCCGGGCGGGATGGACGCCATTGTATTCAGTCTAATTCAGAACATAATGAAACAGAGTTGAGAATATATATGGCAAAGTTTAAACATCATCTTCGAATAGTATCAATTTTTCATCTTCCTGCACCCCGTCCTGATGGATGGGAGTATCGATAGGAAGCAGATGTTGCTACAGCTAGCTGGGCTCGCTTCCTTTTTGTTGACACCCAAACTTCATCCACGACGCGTTCTCCGAATTCTCAACTCCTCGCGCATCACCTTTGCTCTAACCGTACAACATCTCTGTACAAGGTAATAAAACCCGTAGGGAGAGTCCACGGTCGCATGATATTCATACTATCCACCAACATCCCAGGGCACAAAGGGACCCTCCCGAACCTCCACAAGCTGTCGCAACGCTGGGGTGAAATCAACCTCTCCCACGAATACCAGAACAGGCCACCATGGCTTCCCAGGATGATACGAGCCTTGCTATCGGTACCGATTCAGGCTCCTCCGAAATCACAAAGCGTGGGTCCCGGCCGAGTTCGCGAGCGTGACTAACATCTCCTTTACAGGTATCCTAGAACTTCACCTCACGCCAGTCGTCTCGAGAAGCACTGGTTCATTTACTCAGCACTCGCGCTGTTGAAATTCGGTATCGCCATCCGCCAAAGATTTCTAGAGAAGAAGAAACAAGTCGCAATCAAGACGGGCTGGTGCAAAGACCCTGATGGGGTTTTTGACGTTGTTGACGAGGGTGCAATCGAACTTGGGAATTCAGCAGCTCATGACTACAACGCCGAAGCAGATTTTGCGTTGTTCAACCTTGGAGTTATTTCTTCAGCAGCTCAGAGTTTTTGGTTTTTGGGAATGTACTTTTATTCTCCGGAGCCCGTCTCGCCAACCCCACTGTCTCCACGCAAATACAAGCTCATTGATCTCGGAGGACAATTGAGACGACTGAAATGGGGTGACGCATCTGTGGATGATGATATTTTCGAGGAAGCTACTCTGCTTGGACAGTATTGTACGAAGTTTGACGAACCATATGTCAAGCTATGGGGCGAGTGTGTTGTCAACTACCTAGGTATAAGCGGCATCTCCAGGATCTAGCGAGACTTGGACATAACACAATCTCCTCCCCTACTAGACAATGTGGAAGATGAAGAGTTTGACAAGAGGTTGAAGCGACTCAAGGATCTTGTGGCCAAGAAAGGCTCTGCTAGGGGATCGCGAAGAAGTAGAGGTATGAGAGGGCAGGATTTGCGGGATTGAGGTACTATATGGCCTGTTGTTGGTCTACCTCGATGTATTTCTTGTCGGGCAGTCACTGTTAAGTTTAGTGAGGTTCTAATTCATTGATACAATACAGCTGGGCGGATCAGAATAGACAGGAAAGAATGCTTGCTTCCCCCCAAGATGTCGGATGTATGCAATCACGTGAACTCCTTGTTTTGAGTCCACTATGCCCCTGAATGTCCACCTTGACAGAGCGGAGACAAAACATCAAATGTCATATAAAAGTCTCCAGAACATCTCGAATTACGGCATTCGGAAACTGAAAAAGGTCCGGATTCAGGCAAGTGTTCTCCATGACGACCCCAGAATCACGAGAAAGCTTACGTGTTTAAAGCTGCTCGGAAACTTCAATCTTCCGAAGTCAGCAAAACACCTCGCTACTTTCAAACTTCCGATCACAATGAAGACGCAGCCTATACGGCTTCAGAAACAGTATGTCCGACTGTTATTTCCTCAAATACTCTCTGCAATACCACTTTGGAGGCTGCTCGCTGAATACAATTTTCCTCACCGATGCAGACTATCCGCACAGAGTAGCCGAAATCATCCAATCAATCGCCGCCAAGCAGAGCCGAGATGGCCACCACAACATCAAAAGCTCCTGGTGGAGGTTCCCCGGACGTTCCCATTCCTAATAGGAGGAAACATCCTTGTGTACTTTGCCAACAGAGGAAGGTGAAATGTGATCGTACCGAGCCATGTGCGAATTGTACGAAAGCGAGAGTGGAGTGTATCTCGCCGTCAACACTACCGCCGAAGAAGAGGAAAAAGCGATTTCCGGAAGCGGAACTACTTGCTAGATTGAGGAGGTATGAGGATTATTTGAAGGTAAGTTAATTCGATTGTTGTTTTGGACATGGCTTAGCGATTGGTTGTGCATTGCTATCTCTGGCCAAATTGTCAGGTTCCAATTTACAGTAGATCTAGCATGCGCACTTCCTCCCCGTTCCTCGAGATACGAGAGCTTTAGTTGACTATTTCGTAGGCTTATGGTGCTGATATTGATGCGATCAATTCCGGTGCTATTATACCTCTTCTGATTCCTGTCACTACGAAACCGCCCGAGGATAACACAGAGACAGCAGACCCTCACGCACCTGCGGAACAACATATGCGGTCTCTTGCCATCAGGAGGTCACTTAAACATACTAGCCAGTAAGTCAACAGCCCCTCGGCGGACTGCAAGCCTAGTCGCTAACGAAATCAGTGAACCCTGGACTGGTGTAAACGAAGAGGTAAGTTCATATTTCCTAATCAAGTATGTCGCTAAACGGAACAGTTTCGAGATGCAGAAGACATACTCCAAGGCTCATCGGAAGATGAGCTGTACGACAAACCCCTGACGCGAACCTACGACGCCATCCACTCCGACGGAGGCGACCTCCTCTTCTGCACACCCACCGACGAACATCTGATTGATCTCCACCCGCCGACCGTGCAAATCTTCCGGCTGTGGCAGAAATTCCTCGATAACGTCAATCCTGTTATCAAGCTCTTCCACGCCCCAACTGTCCAATTACAGATCTTGGAAGCGAGCGCCGATTTGGAGAATGTCTCGAAGGAGACGGAGACGTTGATGTTTGGTGTTTACGCTACAGCTATCAGCTCGCTAAGCGAACCAGAATGCATGAGCATGTTTGGTGAGGAGAAGGAGGTTTTGAGGACGAGGTATTCGGGCGGTGCGAGGCAGGCTTTACATCGAGCTGGTTTGTTAAGGACGTCGAACTTGACGATCTTGCAAGGCTTCGTACTGTACCTGGTAAGTCCTCCTCCTCCTCTACGACACATCACTAACTCCTCCAGGTCTCCTGCCTCAACTTCCACATCGACCCCCGCTCCCTCTTCTGCCTAACCGGAATCGCTGTCCGCATCGGCCAACGAATGGGCCTCTGCTATGACGGCGCAAACTACGGCCTCCAACCCTTCGAGATCGAAATGCGCCGCCGTCTGTGGTGGCAGATCATGCTCCTCGACTTCCGCGTTGCCGAGCTCTCTGGAGCAGGCTGCTCAATCCTAACACACGTCTGGACGACCAAGTTCCCCCTGAACGTAAACGACAGTGACCTCTACCCGGACATGCGCGACGCACCACCCGAACACACCAGCGGCGTCACGGAAATGGTATACGTCCTGCAACTATGCGAGATAACATCGCACTTCAACAAGATGCGCTCTTCGAACGACGCTTTACATATCAAAGATAAGAAAATCGACGAGCTAGCTGCTCATCTCGAGAAGACATACTTGCAGTACTGCGACCCTTCTATCCCATTACACGTCCTCTCAATATTCATGGCTCGGTCACGTATCGCAAAACTACACATGGGCCCACGCCATCCCCACCTCATAAGTTCCAAAACTATGAACGATGAAGAAAAAGAGGGGCTATTCAGCCTCAGTCTCCAGATGATGGAGAACCACAGCGCGCTGATGGGTTCGAACGCCATGAAGAACTTCTTCTGGCACATCGTCATCAACTTCCCCTTCCCAGCACACGTGTACCTCCTCACGTCTTTACGGACGAGACCACAGGATGCGATGGCCGATAGGGCATGGGCGGCTTTCGACGAGTTCTTTAGGTTGCGGATGATGCTCTGGGAGAGGAAGGAGACAGTCAAGGCGAAGGAGAGTGCGTTGCATGCTGCGCTTGCGAATCTCACTGTCAAGGCTTGGGATGCGAGGGAGAAGGCGAGGCCGGGGATTGAAGTCCCGGCTGTTATTTTTGTCTTGAGAGGGGAGGTTAAGAAGATGAAAGAGCAGTCCCCGAAACATGTGCAGGCGGAGACGGAGGCGGAGACGGAGAAGGAGACGCCTCAACAGGTTGAAGGGGTTGGTGGTGATGTGTTTACGGATTCGTTTGCGTGGATGGATCAGCCTAATGTGGGGTTTGAACAGAATTTGGATTCCGGACAGGGTGTTATGCATGGGATTATGATGGGACAGGATAATAGCTCTGTGGGTATGGGGTTGGGGTGGGATTTCTGGAATGATCTTATGCCGATGAATGGGAATGGAAATGCGAATGGGCAGGAATACGGTGCGCATAATATGTATAATACTTAGGATGGCTTAGTTAGGGGGTTGTGTTGTGTATTTGTTCGATGGTGTGGCTGTCCCCTCTACAATATATACATCTCCTCACAATACTCTTAGCTTCAAAGTTCAGGCAGCCCTGGACCCGTTCAGAGACTCTTCAAATCAAACTTCTCCCCTACCAACTCCTCACTCAAGGTCCACAACCTCTCCGCCATGCACACATCAATCGCATACGGCGCCGGTTCAGCAACCTGACAATCTGCCATGTAATAGCCCTTTTCTGGGACATCTACTCTTCATCAGTATCTCACTTTAACTCGATTAAGCAAGTCGAGATCCCCAAACCTAGGACTCCTGCTGTGAGGAAAGGAACTTACCATTCAAAGCCGGATCAAAAGCCGCAACCAGCGCTCCAGAAGCGCCCTGATCACCACTCTTCCAGAACTTCCCCGTCTTTTTAATGAGTTCCTGCCCTTCCTCATCCAGATTTCTCGCTAATCCTGTCCAGATAGCTATACACACATCAGCAAATCCTCTCTCCCGTCTCCCGCACATATCCTCACACTCTCCACCATCGATACAACTGCCAATCTAAGAGGAAAATAAAAAATAACTCACAACCAGGATGCACAGCATAACTCCTTACACCCCTGTCCGCCAACGCCCGATTCAAACTCCCACTAAACAGCACATTCGCAGTCTTACTCTGCCCATAAGCCAAAAACCCATTATACGTCTCTCCCCCACTCGGCATCAAATTCGGCGGCAATCCCTCCGGCGGCCTCTCATCAACCGGAATCTCCTCTGTACTCTTCTTGAAATTCCAATCGCTGAATCGGACTGGACTCAATCTATGTCCCGCGCTCGTAAGATTGACTATCCGAGTTCCTTCGTGCTTGGATGTGGTGGGAGCTATGAGAGAGGGTAGGAGGAGGTTGGTGAGGAGGAAGAGACCGATGTGGTTTGTCCCGAAATGCATCTCGATCGCCTCGGGTGTCTCCTCGTGGTTGGGTACGTTGACGGCTGCGTTGTTGATTAGGATGTCTATCTTTGGTGCGAGGGAGAGAATTTCTTTGGCCGCGGAACGGATGGAGATTTGTGAGGATAGGTCGATTTGAATGGGCGTTACTTTGAGGGAGGGATGCTGGGTGCGAATTTTGTCGATTACGGTGTTGATTTTCGAAAGGGTGCGGGAGGCCAGGAGGAGGTGCGAGGGAGCATGATGGGAAATTGAGAGGGCGATGTGTTCACCTAGACTGAGGGGGGAAACGCCTACAACTAGGACTGGAAATATATTGTTAGACAAGAGAGCATATAGAGAGAAAGGAGGTGTACTTGTTTTGCCAATGATCTGCTCTGAGAAGGCTTTCGCAACTTCAGTCGCTGTTGTAGTCTCGCCAAATTCTGCATGAGAAGCCATTTTCCGCCACTTTTTTATTTCAATTGAGCTCTGAGCTCTATCTTGGTAGTCAAACTTAGCTCCAGGGACGGCCATGATATTAAAGAAAGCTTTCTCAGCCCTGTAAGTCATGCATAGAGGGGTTGTCGGCCCCACATACGAACTCCCCTTGCACCCCGCACTAGAATGTGGGGTGGGAATAGTGGTTGGAAATACTGCTTCGCTTTGATGTTGCCGAAGACTAAGTTAGGAGATATAGAGCCAATTAAAGGCGTGGCTTTGTGGTAGCTTCGGTGGAGGTTTTCCGACATCAACTTCGTCGTTGGAGCTTTGACAACCTTGCGGAGAATCGAGTTGGGGAAATATATGACCTCTGACAGGCACTGGGTCTTGTAAACAACAGCGAAGGCGAGGACGTATATTGTCTTCTTTCGCTTTGAGGATTTTGAGACCTGAGGGCTGAACGAAATGCCGGCATTATCACACTTCCAGCAACTTGCTGGTGGCATCGTAATCAGCCATGTGATCCTGGTATTGATAGCTGCGAGCAGCGCATGGCTGGTCTTGGATTACACTCGTATGCTTCTGTTACGTAGAAAGATGGTAAGCATAGTTCGTTTCTCCAAACTCCCGAAACCAAACTGAATCTCTCAGCCACCAGGGCCATTTCCACTTCCAATAATCGGCAACACCCACCTGCTCCCCGACAAAAAGCCATGGATCTACTTCGAACAACTCTCAAAACAATACGACTCAGGTATAATAACCTTCTGGATTGGCCGCAGCCCAACAGTGTGGTTGAACGATGCAAAGTCCGCCTCAGATCTCCTTGACAAGAGAGCAGCTACGTTCTCGTCCCGACCGCGGATGATTGTTTTCGGAGAATTAGCTTTCGATCAAGCAAGTCTAGTGACAATGAAATACGGAGATCGATTCCGCGTTCATAGGAAGTTGACCCATATGGGAGTCGGCATGCAACAAGTTCGCAACTACCAGAAGTTGCAGAGTGATGAAAATAAAGTGGTCTTGCTTGATTTGCTCACTGATTCCGAGAACTATGTAGCGCATTTCGAGAGGTATGCGGCTAGTGTAGTATCTATCATTGGCTTTGGGCAAAGGATCTCAAAGATCACAGATCCTATTATCACAGAAGTGATTTGGCTTATGCAGCGAGCTGCTGAGCATAACGTGCCTGGGAAGACATTCCCGATGTTGATGGAGACATTTCCATGGCTTGCCAAATTTCCGAACCGGATAGCGCCATGGAAGAAAGGCCTTGGGACGCCTCGTGCGAAGAATTTTTTCTATGCGTTGGCCGAGGAGGCAGCCAACACTGAAGGCCGCGATAGTTATTCGAAGAATCTATTCGAACAGGCTTCCAAATATAATCTGTCGGATATGGAGTTATCTACACTTGCTGGCTCGCTCTTCGGAGCTGGAAGTGATACGTCAAGCTCAACTCTTATCACATTTGTCTTGGCATGCTGTGCGTTCCCAGAGAGTCTTCCGAAAGCTTGGGAGGAGTTGGACCGGGTTGTTGGGCCTCACCGTAGTCCGACCTTTGAGGATGAGCCGAATTTGGTGTATGTGAAGGCTCTTGTAAAAGAAGTTCTTCGTTGGAGATCTGTGGCAATCCTTGGCGGTCAACCACACGCTCCGATTCGGGATGAGATATACAAGGCGAGTCGGGTTCCCTCCATCCTTTTGGCTCCACTGACAGTCGCAGGATTGGTTAATACCCAAAGATACCTGGGTTCAAGGAAATGTCTGGGCAATACACAGAAATGAAAAGGATTTTCCACACCCCGACAGGTTCAATCCCGAGAGGTATTTGGAGAGTAGTCCAGATCACCGACCCTTCCCTAACAAACGTGGCTATATGACCTTTGGCTGGGGACGAAGAGTTTGTGCAGGTCAAGCACTCGCCGAACAAGGAACATTTATCAGCGTTGCTCGATTGCTATGGGCTTTCAATATCCAGAAAGCGATTGATAAGTCAGGAAATGAGATTCCGGTTGACATCTTCGACTACACGTAAGTATGGAACTCCTCGGTGTTGCATTGCTGACAGTGATAGTGATGGGCTGAATATCCGACCCAACCTCTTCAAGTGCAGGATCACTCCGAGGAGCGAAGAGATCAGAAGAACAATTGAGCGGGAGGGGAGACAAGCAGAAGAAGATTTGGCGGTATATAATGGAGAAACGAAGTTCAGGATAAGCACGTATTCTGCAAAAGAGTAGGCTAGGGGGCTTGAAAGACGCATTAAGAGTCTTTCCAAACTACGCAAATGACTTTTGCACACCAAGCAAGCGTGCAGAAAATTACGAGACTGCTCGTCGTTCTTATGGCAGCCTTAGCACAAGCCTAGCACAATTCCCTAGCATGTACTGCGCCTACTCAATTGCGCTGGAAAGTTGTGAGTGTCCAGTGGAGAGCCCGAAATTCCAAATAGGCTTAACCAACAAATACGACTGTGATATGCTTGGGAATAATGATTGGGCGTGTGAAACCAACAGAGGGTACCCACCACATGCAAAAGGGACGTGAAATCAACGCAGGGAGCTTAAGCTTCGTCATAACTTCAACTTTGCAGACGTTTGTATCCATTGTCTCCTACTCTTTGTCCCAACTTGGCCTGAAGAATGGTTTCGGATTTCCGATCATGGCCTGGTCTTTCCCTAGTTGTCCGCGCCTCCGTTGGCCGTATAATTTCGTGAACAATTCGTATTTCGTCCGCAATTCTTTGCAATATGAATAGAGGCAGTTTGAAGCCGAGAAGTAGACAAATTGAAAGTATCGGATCCGGGTAGCACAACCTTCCACCACTTGGTGATACAGAGCATTCCGTTGAAGGTTCTGGGCTCCAAGTTTCTGAAACAACCACAAGACCATCCGTGTAACAGCAGATGTTGGCTCAGGCGTATTTCTTTGTCGCAGACATCCTAAAATCCTACCTGATGGCAGACTTATAATTGTTTCCTCTCATGGTATCCAAGGTTTTGTCTCTGGGTGTTGACCTCTCCATCGGTTTTGAATTTACAACGGCCACGCTCCTCAATTCGACGGCAGTGTATTATCCTTCAATACAAAAGTAGGGACGCCGAGGATGGCTTTCCTTTGGGCCCATTTCAACCTATCGGGAAGAGGTTTTGCTGGTCCTATTTGAGGCTTGAAAGAGTCCCGTCAAACCACGGCAGCAGGGCCAGACCAAACTCCATGGCCTCCAATCCAGCTCGCAGATTCTCAACCGGAGAAGCGAAAGTTTTTTTTCGCAATCCATGGCAGTCCCTGGATTCAATTGCCCGGAATACCGCAGCAATTGAGGTTCTGGAGCTTCAGGAGCTTCAAATGGATCCTATCCAGATGTCGAGAACGTATTGGGAGTTATTGGGCGGCGATTGAAGCACAGGCTCTTGCACAATTCCGGCGAATGATTATTTATCGGGAGACCGTGTCCTCAGCATCATGCTGTGTATTGTGGAAGAAACAGAGAAGCAGAGAAGTATATCCTTCTGGAATTTGAAATTGCCTTCCCCAGCCTCTCCACAATTTCTTCGGCACTTCCGCGTCTCCTTCGTCTGCCGTAGTCACGCCAAGATGTCTCTGCTCTCACAAATCCTCCAACCCCAATCGATTTCCTCAGCCGTGTTTCTGCTGTGCTGTACTGTACTGTCAGCACGAAAGTCAAAATTAGTTCGATAAGCGCTATTCGATTTCCAATTGCCGTTGCCGGGAACGTGAGGTCAGCTCTAACATAAGCAGAATACCTCACAATCAATGCTTTCGCTTTCAGGCGTTGCTCCATCTACAGTACAGCACAAAGGACGGCCAGCAGTCGATCAATAACCTCAACAACAGCTTTGGTATCACGTGTTGAGGGAAATCTCGTCTCCGATCCTTCACCGTTCCTCTTTGGGGGCCGTATCTCAAGAGCCTCTTTTCCCCCGGATCAGGCGGTCAAAGAGTGATATAACCGCTCCAAGATGGGCGAGGTATCGACTGTTGCTACACAGGTGTGCTGGAACTGCAAGAATGGCAAGAGAAAGTGTTCCAAGGATTTGCCTGCTTGTGCGAGATGTGCCAAGTGCGTCTTCTTGACTGTTGATATTGCGATGTTCTGCTGACGACCCGTTCAGGTTGCTGTTGAAGTGCGATTACGAGTATAGTGCGTCTGATGTGAATCCTCCAAAGGCAGTGCAATCACCAGCAGCATCCATTGAGGGCTCAAGCCTTCCTCAACTCCAGCCCACAGCGAAATTGATGTACGCCTTGTCCGATGGTTCTCCGAGATCCATGAAATTAGAAGCATCCATTCCGACCCAGGTTCTGAACATCATCATTTCCAATGGGGATGGTGTCCCTTCTGTGACATCCACTTACTTCCGGACCATCGATGTGTGGTTGCCTGTCATTGATGCAGACACTTGTGTGAAGAGACTTGAGACCATCACCCAGGACAATAACGTGGAACTCTCTTGCCTACTCCTCTCCATGTTCTTGGTCACTCGACCTCCAGGAAACAACAGCAGCCTAAGAGAAATGCAAACGCCGCTCTACTTTGAAACAAAGATGCTCTACTCATTCATCGTGTCTTCGGGAAGATCCACCATAGAAGTCATCCAGGCAGGGCTTCTCATTTCACTATATGAGGTTGGACATGGCATAACCGAGGCTGCTCAGATCACAATCGCCATCTGCTCAAGGATGGCAATGAAAATGAAAGCTGTGCAATATCGCAACTCTTCGAGGAACATACAGAATACAGAATTTGGGCGGTTATGGTGGGGAATTGTAACATTGGATAGGTGGGTAGTATGACCATGTACCTTCTCCTCTAACACTTGTCAGGTACTTGAACCAAGATCTGTCCCCCGACGAGATTCATCTTCTTGTTGGAAGTTGGAGTGATGGCGTTCCAGCAATGGAACTACCAGTTGATGAGGAGGCACAATCTGGACTCCCTCCTCCAATTTCCATGCGGACAACGTCTGGGATTTCAGCCTCGCATCAACCAACCACTCGGCTGGGTCCATTTTGCAGAGCTGCAGAGGCAGGTCACCTTCTCGGACAGGTTCTTGACCTCATCGCGCAATCTTCGTACAGTCGGGAAATGGACTTTGCAAAAGTTCGAGCTCTGGATCATGCAATGCAATCATTCGCAATGGTACTTGTCCAGCAAGCTATTAATGGATGGGAGGAATGCTGCGCAGCTATTGGGCTTTGTTTAAGGTTCGTCTCCTTGATCTGCTACAAGTACTTGCTAATCAATCAGTGCTATGGTTTTACTCCACGAAAAGACTTGGAACCTGATCAACGACGCACCTGTGCAAGACACTCGAAAAGAAGCTGCTGGGATGGCACTCGCTTCTGCAATTAGAATGACAATAGATATCTCTCGCCGATTTCACATGGACCTGGCCTTCATCGACCTTCCTGCACTTCCGCTCCCAGCTACATATGCTGTATATCGATCAACATTGCTGTACATACAGTTCTCGGGAGACGAGTTCCAAAGTCCTGAATGGTCATCGAATATGGACAGTCTCAAAAGCACATTGGGCCATTTTGGAAAGAGATGGAATGTCGGTAGTAGGTTCATACTAATCCCCCCTCGATTCCTCAATTAACGAAAGCAGAACATTACCTCGACCTGATCGATATTGCAATATCAAATGAAGCGCAGTTGCGAGCTCGATCAGGCAGAAGAGGTTCGCCGGAGGGCAACAGGAATCTCACGAAAATGGAGATCGGCGAGTGATTGACCGAACCTATCCAAATGATGCCGCCCAAGGCTTGTATTCATTGGCGATGAATATCTGCTCCAGTTGTCGCCTCCGGATACCAATGTTGCCTCCCCCTGTTAGCGGTAGGCACATTGCATCGTTTAGTAATTTCGGGAATGGGCTGTCCTTGTTGTACGATGAACTAGGACAGTCAATAATCTGCAATCAATACTCAACGGAGACTTACACTCCAACTGCCAACATCGCATCGGTCACTGCCTTGACAGCGAGTTCCGAACAGTAGATCTTTGTTTCAAGCGCCAGTTCGCCACCTCGGCCGTTATCCAGGGCACTAGCAGCTGCCCAAGTCATTGCCCGAGCAGCATCCGTCCGCATTTTGACGTTCATCAAAAGATCTGAAACACTCTGTCGAGCCAGCAGTGCTTGAGCACCACCTCTGGAGTCTGATTTGGCGAATTCAAGAGCAGCCTCGAATGCAGCGGCCATGATCCCAGTCGCCATCGCACCAACAAGTGCTGCTGATGAGGTGAAAGCTCGAGTGATAACAGCACCAGCGGTTCCTGGTGCTGCAAGGAGGTTCGCTCCAGGTACTCGAAAGTCCGTGAATCTGATGTGAGGTCCACCAGTTGCAGAAAACCCACTACTTTCGATATGCTTGAGCACTTGGTACGCCTCGGGCTTGTTCTTTGCGACGATATTACGGGGTATGAGTAGGATCATGGTGGAATCTGCTGGGTCTGCTTCAGGATCTTGTGGTTTCCCATCTTGAGAGTATCGACAGACAACACACATTATATCTGGTCCTTGGTCATCCCATCCACAGCTACTCGTCGCCCAGATCTATTCTCGTCAGCATATTCAATGTTCCGTACCAATTCAGACAATGAAAAGAATTGAAAGTCACCTTATCACCGCTGACAACCCACTCGTCACCATCCTTTCTCGCCAACGATCTCAACCCACTCCCACCTTTCTCCAACCAATTCGCCACCCCCTCAGGTTCGGTAAGCAAAAGACTCGCCAACGGCTCCCCCTCCCCACTCAAGAACGGCTTCAAATACTCCTTCCTCTGCTCCTCCGTCCCCGCGATCAACAACGAACTCAACCCGAGCCCCGTACTAAAAACCGTCAACGACAAACTCCGATCATGTTTACACAACTGCTCAACCAGCAATGCAGCCTCGACAACCGTCCCGGCAGTCCCTCCGAACGCTTTTGGGATTAATCCTTTGATTAGGCCTGCTTTCACGGCTTGGCTGTAGAAGGGGCGGAGAGCGCGGAACCGCTCTTTTTGTGTGGGGTGTGCTTCGTATGTGGAGGATGCTGTGCCGAGGACGGTCGATGCGAAGTCTGCCGCTTTGTCGTGGATTACTTTTTGGGAGGGGGAGAGTGTGATGTCGATCATCTTAAGATATATTTTTCTTTCCTTCGCTATGAGTAAAATATAATCTTAAATCCTTAATCATTGAAACTTTAATTTTTAAGTCAGATACCCTGCACTGCAACAGCTAAAATTTTAGATCCAAAAGGATACAGCTCCCCCTTTATATATGTATGCACGCAAGTCTAGCTGTTCATCTGCAGCGTACTCCACTTGACTCGCGGTGTGCGAAGTGTAGCACATCTTACCAATTCTCAACACGAGCCCATCCATCTACGAAGGCATTTTTTCTTCCTTGGCCTCACATCAGCATCAGCATTACTCTATCCTGCGGCGCAGCTCTGTGGTCGTGGAACATGTGAAGTGGTCGTTAGTGGGGCGTGGAGATGCAGGTGCGGGTGCCGCTCGCTGCCGCACCCGCAATTTTTTGGTGTTCTGGCTTGTGGTGAGATCAGAAGCAAACGGGAGAGAGAGCGGCCGCGGAGATATTTAATTTAACTGCGGTTTATTGATAGGTCAGGTGATTTTGTTAGAGGATTTTTATTTCAGCTGGGGAGGCGGTGGAGTCAGTTTTGTGAGATTTTAGGAGACGGGAGT
>JAFJYG010000614.1:0-32883 GCA_017366145.1 Cadophora sp. M221
AAGAGACAGAGTGGACATGTTGTCGTTAAATACAGCATCATTCGCAGTGCTTTGCCCGTTGGGATCTGAGCCATCATGAGGGGGCATGAAGCTCTCGTAGTCGTGAGTGGGTACCATATCATCAATCGGATGTCTCATGGCACCGCTGTCTTGGAACACTTCAAATAGTCAGTATCTCAAGTTCAAGTATCTTCATGCTAAGAGATATACCTCTCTGGAGAGTGAGCAGACTCTGTGTGAAATGGGAGTCATCGGGGTTCGGGGCAGATCCGCATGCAACACCCGGAGCAGTCGGGTAGCCTCCGGAATGACCTTTCGACTGAGAACCATTTGGCTTGGTTTGAACACCTTCCATGACATTTTCTAGTCCATTGGGGACAGCTTCGTTCGAAATGCCATCAAAGGCCATATGATCATCGCGCAACATTTCCTCCATCTCGCGTTTCAGGATGAGTTGAACAAGATCTTCCAGCACCATACTACACTGTAGTGATAAAGATGCGTGGTTCGATAGAGCTTTTTGCATCTGGAGTGTCCGTTTCAGCCCCCGTTTGGCTTCTTGCGCCGTATCGGACAATGTATCGGATAGGGCGCAGATGAAGAGAACGACCGATGCAGTGAATAGGTTCATCCCAAGGAAAGAAACGAGATGGCTCGAGCGGGCGAGGAAGAATAGGTTTTGCTTTCGCTGAAGGTTTGAGATGCGCAAAGCGGAACCGAGACATCTCTTGAACCCAACTTCTCGGACGTCGTCAGAATAATGGGACCCCGGCGAAGTCCCACTTACATCTGTTGAACGGTCCCCCTGTCCTTGCCCAGCCAGTAATGGCCTATGTATGACAATGACAAGATTATCATATGTCAGTTGCAAGGAGAGGGCCTGAAGTGCGTGCATCTTATCCTCTGGTGAGGAATGGGCTGTCAGGTCGCTTAGGTGGTCGAATGAGAGATGCGGTGGCAAATCTTGGTTCCATTCTAAAAGGGCCCTATTTGCTGTTGAGACCATGTGCGGAAGCTCGGATGAAGAATCCAGGTTACTCGAGGTGCGCATACCGTAGATGTCCTCGAGAAGAGGCGACGCAATCCTATAAATATGGTTGAGATAATATTGGTATGTGGAGAGACAGACTAGTGCTGGAGGAAATGATGGGTCAAAATGAATATTCTCTGTAATCTCGGATGGCATGGTCACGTTGCAGTCTTTTGCGTTGATGCCGAGTGGACGTCCATAAGTGATGGTAGCGAATCTGAACACAATGTCAGTTGACATCTTATAAAATCGTAAAGCGACTTCATGCCTGTCCCAGGTGTATATCGTCCACCAGACACGCTTTCTCTCTTCAACGTCCTCGAAAGATCTTCTCGCGCTCGAGTCACGATGTAAATCCATGGCCTGAGACGTTTTCGTAGCAGCGCCAAGGATGGAAAACGAGGACCGGGGTTTGCCATGGTAGAGGTAGAAAGACCCTAGTAGAGCGCAAACTTGGACGAACTCCAGAGAGTCCTCGTCCATTAGTTCCATGAAATCACGTTGCACAACTCCTAACAGTCGGTTTCTCAAGCCATCCATTTCTTGGGGAGAGAGGCCGAGGTCCCGAGTTATATTCTTTGGAGTATACCAACAACCCATTATCAGAACCATGAGTAAAAGTAGCAAGAAGCCGTGGTCACTACGGCTTGCCAGTCCACTTCCCACAACGGCAGTATATCGGCCTCTGAACTTAGGTTCGTACACCACAAGGGAAAACCAGTGAACTGAGGCAAAGTAAGTCTCTAATAGCTGGTTACAAACATCTTGTCCGGGAAGTTCAATGCCAATGATGTCCACCACGGGAATCAAAGGTGCGGGGAAGATATTCGAACTGTTGGTTCCAGTCGTATCATGACGTCCCCCTCCTGGAATGGCAGACGTCGCCCGGTCCTTGAACGCCTGCGACTTTTGAGACCCAAATATCTACCCCTCGTCAGTCAGCACAGCTTGTGAAATCATAGCAGATAAGCAATACCTTTCGAGCTATTGCCAATGCCGAATCTGCCTGGAATTCCGGGATGTTGGAGTTCTCGTGCTGTAATTGAGCTTGGGACGCTCGAGGAGTCTGACTATCACTCGTAGACGAGGTAGTTTGTCCATTCCAGAGTGTACCATCCCGACCATTCTCAACTCCGTCGGACAATGACTCGCTCGCATGATGTGATTGTTGTCTCCAGTGGTCTGGCGATTGTAGGTGGGAGGTGGGTATAGGTGTCTCGGTTTGCCTTCTCGCCCTGACCTTCCTGATAGCCAATTAGCCCCATTCAAGCTGGTATGGTGATAAGACTGGCAATTACTTTACTGTCTCCAGCGTCTGCGTTTTACACTCTTTCTGCGCACGAATACAGTGGCGGCATGGGCGTTCACGGTCACACTGGTAGTCAGAGGTTAGATACAGAGAGCATAGAATTGCATCGGGAACTTGCTCGTTTTTTCTGGCTTTTGCACCTATCGCAGGCCTTGCTGACACGGGTTGGAAGTCTCTCTTCCCGGTCCATGGCTTGCGATGCTTCTCGGAAGAATCCGAGCACATCGTGGTTGAGTGAGGAATACTGCGAGAGAGATGGCGCGGGGTTGATGTTGAGAATGAGGTTGAAGATGGTGGGGCGGAGAATGATTGGTCCGGTGCCGCGAGGTTGATGTTTTTAAAGTACAGGCTACTTCAGTACTGTAATTGTCGCTAAATACAGGAAGTCTTGTTGTCATCGTTACCTAGGGAGGTATGTTTACAACGCCAGCGATCATCACTTCAACTGCACATAGTGCGAGAGAGGTTGAGCAATATGTACATGCAATGCACTTGGAACGAGGCATTTTTAGTAGCTTACAGGAAATATTTAGCAGTTGCGACGCAAAATGCTTGCAAATACATACCTAGGCAAACAATGAATTTTCTCTCAAGCGAGATGTTTCAACAGTTAACTGGAGCTACCTGCCTTCTTATACTCGGAAGCAAAATATGGTGAACCCCCAAATCAATCCTTCTGGAATGATATCAAGTCAAATTGTTCTGGCTGCAGCTTACTACCTACGTTTTTCTTCGCAAAGCATACTCCGTGCCATATAAGAATTTAGTTCATTCAGTGATTTGGGAACACTTGAAATCATAGATTTATACTCCGTAAACGTTGCTACCCAAACTTCCAACCACGTTCCCACAGAAGATGAAAGACTGCCAAAAAGAAACACCCCATCGAGAACAGAAAACTACTCGAACGTTGCCACGTAGAAACGACCGCATCCCACAAAGAAGACCATTCGAGGAAGAGAACTAAATCTCCACTCAGACACCACCGGCTTTGACGGATGGTCGTCTCATCAAAGCAGCGTCAGCAATGACTTGCTCGTCCTCCATCATAAACGCCTTGTCTCCAAAGGCCAGAGCAATTTCCTCCAAAGTATGGTTCGCAGTCTCCACATAATAGAACTTAGCTAGGCAAACGGAGATCAGGCAGAAGCCCGCGATGATGACGTAGTAATAGCCATGTATACCGTCGAAAGCAGCTGGTGACGACATTCCGATTATAAAATTGAACATCCTGCGACCTAGTTAGTAGGTTGGTCTTCAGAGGATGTTATAGATGTGCCAGGTGGATACATACCAGTTGGAGAATGTTGCGAGAGCCATTCCCTTGCTTCGGGCTCGAAGTGGGAAGATCTCGGCGGGCAATAGCCAGGGCATCGGTCCCCATGTAGCGCCATACAGTGCGTTGTAGATGACGACGAAGCTGTAGATTCCATTTGCGCGAGTGCTCACGCTAAGACCGTTGGCTTGGTTGAAGACACACATAATGCTCAGAGCAATTGCCATTGCAATACCTCCGAAGATCAGAAGTGGACGTCTACCCCAACGATCGGCCAACCACCAGACTGGAACCGTGGCCGAAGTGTAGATAATTGCATTCGCTGCAGTGAAGAGAAGAGACCGGCGGTTGTCGAAACCAGCTGCAGCGAGCGATGAAGGTAGATAGAATGAGATGACATTGATGCCGTTCAACTGAGCGAACATCTGTGCTGTGATACCGACCAGAGTTCTCTTGCGGTACTTTGTGAACATTTCCTAGGATAAAATTAGTATGACGTCAATAAGCTTTCTAGAATGTTGGACCTACCCGATATGTAACCTTTCCCATGGTCGCCTCGTACTTGACAGCTTGTTCAATTTCCATAAAAACGTGCTTCACGTCCTCGTCATTGGTGTTACCAGCCGAGTGAAGATCGGCCACCGTCTGGAGCGCTTCATTTTTGAATCCATTGCGAGCCAGCCATCTTGGAGTCTCTGGTAAGAAGAAGGACATGGAGAACAGAACAAATGCAAGTCCCATTTGGACGAAGTAGGGACCCTGCCAAGAGGAGTCTTTGGGCAGGAGGAAGTTGAAGCCGTAGTCAACCCAGCAGGAAAGCATGTAGCCGCCGATGAGGAAGGTATATTCAACGCCGACCATTAGGCCACGCTACAGGACATTAACGTTGGACAATGAAAGGAAAATTGGAGGGAACTCACTCTATGAGGGGCAGCAATTTCGGTCTGGATTACTGGCACAGTCATGGAGAGAAACCCAACACCAAGACCTTGGATAGTTCGTCCAGCAATGAAACATGCCAAATTGGGAGCGAAACCTTGAAGGAAGGCCATAGCGAAGTAGATGAATCCACCCACTCTGACACACCTCTTCCTTCCCATGATGTCTCCGAGATAGCCTGCTGTGAGAGATCCGATAGCCGCTGAAAGTTGAAGACAAGACACAGTAATGCCTTGAGGAGATTAGCCAACTACCACAAGTGTACAATCGAAATACTTACCGATGAGATTAGGGTCGATGCCGTGAGTAGTTCCATCGATTCCCCCATGGTCGCTGTAGAATCGCTTGATGAAAACTTCGTTGACCAACAGTCCAGACATAATACCCTGGTCATATCCAAAGAGCGCATCTCCCAAGGACCCAAAGAAGCATGTTGCCCAGAGCAGTGGTTTTCCCACCATCCATTTTGGGTACCGCGGAATGTAGACAGCGGGCTTCAAAGCACGCTCAATGAAGTTCTGTTGCTGAGGGCCAATGGCTGTGGGATCTTCAGAGGTAGAGATACTTTCCTGCTGACTGGCAGTAGAAACCTCGTCCTTCGTCATGTTGGGCGATACTGAGTTTGAAGAGGCTGGTATTCAAGGACCAAAAGGGAGTCGATTATTGACAGAGGTGAATGGGAATGAGTCTTTTGATTGAAACCTATCACTCTGGGGGACCTCTGGGGTCCATATATACTTGGCCATGCCAGCTGTGTCCCCATACGGGGACACCCGTAGTGACACTTCAAGATGCGGAGAGATCCCCAGCGTGGTCAATACCGAGACATGCCTAAGATGCTACCTACCTAGCTCGATGCTCTTGGTAGCCAGAAAGTCGGTTCCGATGCTCACCTGGCGCGCCCAAGCGTTTCTGGGGAGATGGTGCTAAGATGCTCTGGGCCAAATGTATTTCATGTTGTTCACGTCACTAGCAGACAGCCAATCACACAGTGTTTCTGCTTCCGAACCTCCTGCAGTTGCCGACCACCGTCCACCACCTTGACCTTGGCCTCTTGCTTGTCGGTTCCGATGCTAGCGGTTCCGACTTCACATCCGCCTCAAGCATCTGGCCCTGTCAGGCAAAAGTCGTGAAAGAGGCTATTGCAAAAATGTCGAACTAGCGAAAGGGTTTACGTTTAGATATGAATTATTGCATTCATTCCCGTCGCCTCATTTGTCCGCTTCCGTTACAGAGGTTTAGGGATTCTCGACCCGGGGCCGCACTGAGTGAGTTGTGGAATTCGACCTGGTGAGTAGTAATGTTGCACGATACGAATAACCGACCGAGAGGTGATCAAAAGACTTTTTTTTATGCACACCGGATTTTGAAAATGATGACAAGCGTTAGTCTATAGACACATCTCCGGAACAACAATGTCGAGATTTCTATCTGTGGATTCGGCAATCTTGACTTTAGGTATCCATGCGCAATGTTCCCAATCTATGAACAAAACCATAACGACACAGAAAGACATCTACACGTACTTCATCCTCCGTCGTAACCATCAAATGTACGAATAAATCCGAACTCCTCTATTCATCCCCTAACCCCACAAACGAGAAAGAAAAGAGAAAAAAGAACCTGCCAGGAAAGTACACTATTTCAAAAACGCCTGACCTAAACCACGAATTCCTCCAACTTAACATAATCAATCCTTACAACACTGTATAAGCACCCCAACAATCGTAAAAGTGCCCACCACAGACCCAACAATAATACCCGCAAGTTCCCCCTTCGTTAACCCCCCACCTCCCTTCTTCTTCTCCAGCGGCGCCGCCACCTCCGTTTTATTCGCAGTCGAATTATCGTAGAAATAGTTATTCACAATCGGCGCAGCAGTCACGCTATCAGAAGGGATATAAGTTTCGGTGATAGTATTGATGATCGGCGTATCGACAGGAGTTGGAGTGAGTTCGCCGTCTGGAGCTGCGAGTGTGGTTTCGACTGGTATGATGATTCCTGGGGACGCAGCACATTGGTATCCCTGTAACGTCGTCATGCCTTCTACAGAACGGTATGTTGCGCAATATGGATATTGGTAGTTGCTTTTTCTGCGTAAGTCGGCAGATTTGTCAAGATGGGAGAAGTTTCTCATACCATTTACCGATAGCGTAATTCGCCTGGCATGCGAAATCGCAATTTCCGAGATATGCGTAGTCGATACATGCGGTTGCGAGTTGACACGATTGGAGATAGCCTGCTGGACAGCAGCCCATTGCTCCGAGGTTGTAGTTCACGGCGCATTCCATTCCCACCGCACAGGTTACCGGCAGCTCTGTGAAAGGTCAGAGGAAGTTCAAAGAAGTGAGACGTCAAATAGTGCGTACGGATGTTTCCTGATGCATATCCGCAGATATCTTCATAATATTGGCGTTCCTTGAGTCCTGAACGAAGGTCGTCGATGAGCGTTGTATCGGGAGGTGTCGTTGGCTGAGGGGCAACGTCTGAGACTCGTGCACGATCGGAGGCTGCTGTTGGGCGTGATGAGGCTGGGCTAGCTTGAACACCAAAGCCTGTCATGAAAACAAAATGAAGCGTAAAAAGCGAGACGCTCAACATGGTGATCGGAGATATTATTTGCAAGTGTAACAAACAAGGACGAAACACAAAATTCAGACGATGAAACACAAGAACGCATAGCGATGAAGAGTGCACGCCCGGGAAACATATAGGCATCGGCACCAATCCTTAACAGCCTTGCGAGTGTTGGTTTTCGGGGCTCATCAAGCCTTTTCGTTCGATTTGGTGCGGTGGCTTATTGGGTGGTTGCTGTCAACACGGCTGTTTGGCTCAGTAGCGAGGCCATAAGGCTCTCAGATGGCCTGTGCAACTATACGAGAAGGACATGCCAAGCTAAGCTGAGCTTTTAACTTTCGCTCAGCCCTTGTAATCGCTCATGAGGCTGGCAACAAACATTCTGATGGGCTGCGATAAACATGCAGGTTTGCCACCATTCCTCCGCAAAGGTTGCGAACAGCATGGCTGTGCAGTGTTCAAGGCAGAAGGGGAGCAGCATTCAATCATTTCGCTTAATAAATACGCTGAAGTGAAGTCAACGAATAGATTTCGGTTCTAGACTACAGAGCCGACTAACTCAAGAGAATACTGTACAATACAGATAGTCTCCTGACCAGCAACTGGATAGAGACTTGTTGTAATGCTCAAAGTATCACCGCTTCAACTCTCTTGAGGATTTTCAAATGGGTGGATTAACAGCACTAAGCTTGGGACTAGTTTCAGTATGCATAATATAACACCAGGCTGTGAGCAAGTGAATCGTATAAAGAAGTTTGGAGAACATCTTCTTCGCGCTGGAGGACAAGATGATGAATAAGCGAGAAGAATGTTTGGAAGCAAAAGGGGCTCGGTTAAGTGTCAGGAATCTAAGCTTCGAGACATGAAATGATATGCTTTCTATTCAGATTTCTATCCTTTCTCAAATCGACACAGAATTCCCTCTGCCTGCGCAGGAAACTTCAAGGTTCGAAGTTGTATCTACACAGATTTTAAAATGTGAAGAAAGCAGGGGAAAGAAAGAAAATTCATAGAACTTTGTTTTCTTCGAGCTGCCACACTCGCTTAGCGGTAGATAAGACCAAAAAGAGAAGCTGGGTAAAAGCATTCCCATTCCTGCCAAGACATCGTAAATCAGCCTTCTGGAATACAGCAATAAAAGCTTTCAGGTTTCTGTGCTCGTAAAGCTGGCAAATGAAATGTCAATGAAATTGAGATTGCCTCAAATCTGTAGGCTGAATGCTCGCCTAGCCTGTTTAGCGTTGCAATTCTAGGCTTTGGATCGCTAAAGGCACCAGCCCGACAGGGTGTTGCCCACCAACCGAGTCCAGTATTCAAATATTACCGACCGAGCTACAAACCTTCATTGCCTCGTAAAGATGTCAGATATGAGGCACAGCAGCGACTAAAACCACATATTTTGGACAGTCTGACCTATTGCCATCTGCCAATTTCCTTGAACTAGTTACTTGGTTAGGCTAGTTCTCGGTGTCAGCATGTAAGACGCCTGGCATAATCCCTGTTAGCCTCTGGTGGACGACATGCAGTTCTATCTTCCCAGTTCAATGCAACCTCCACTCCACATCCACCTCTTGTCATTTCTCTATTCTATTCTCATTATGTTTCTTACACGTCTCGCAAACCATGGCTTCATCGTCAGACAACAATCAAGCTCCTCTTGCCCAGTTCCATAAGCATGGTCTGCAGCTGCGTCCAGGCAGCCCATTATCGCAAGTACCAGCAGTCGAGGTTGCGCCGAGGAGGAGAACGAAAGTCAAGACGGGGTGTTATACATGCAAGCAAGTAGATCTCCCTCCGCAGAAGTCATCCCTCTAACATTTGCGAACACAGATACCGAAGAGTCAAATGCGACGAAGCAAAACCTGATTGCCAGCGATGTGTCAAATTCGGCGTCGAATGCGACGGCTACCCCGCGCCCAAAGGACCACCGCGAATATCCAAACATCTTCGACCTCGAGAACAGCGATCAATAGTTCCACTCGTAAGGCGCTCAGTTATTTACTCGATACAACCGGCACGACTGTTTGAAGACGAGCAGGAAGGGCGATGTTTTCGGATATATTGTGAGGAGATGGCATATCAGATCAAAGGGCCATTCAAGACTTCTCTATGGAACCAATTGATTCCCCAAGTCAGCGAGGCAGAGCCGTTTATTCGACACGCCATCACAGCTCTTGGAGCTATGAAGAAGATCACGCATGGCCCGGACAATGTAGCGGGTGATTACCAGCTACGAGCCACGAATGCGCCAGATTTCTACTACGCTTTGCGACAATACGAGAAAGCCCTACAGGGGATGAGGAAGAACATTGCAGATGGGAAGAAAGATATACAGAAAGCACTGATTGCGTGTATCCTGGTATTTTGCTTCGAGACTCTGACGAACAAGATGAACAATGCGGTGGTGAATGCCGAGAGTGGGCTTCTGCTTCTACATTTCTGGATGCGAGAGAACCTGCCCGACCATGTGGGTTGTAATCCAGGCAAAGAATGGCAGGATCACCGCATTGAGGAGGACCTCATGATTGCCTTCTCTGGTCTTGATCTACAACTACTGTTTTTCCGCGATGGAAGACCGCGTCGTACACACGAATATGTGATACACAGCGCCAATACATCTATTTCTCAAATGCCAGTAGAGTTTGACTCGCTGCAAGCGGCGCACAAGTTCTGGGTGTTGATCATGAGGAGGAATTATCACTTTATTGTGATGGTCCTCGGGCAGGGGAAGGCAGCTGAGATGTGTGGACCACTTATGCATGGCGACGGTCCATATGAGGATTGTGTGAACATCTTCCCCGGCGGAAATATCTTCAGCACTCCGAAACAACCGCCATTTGAGCTGTTTCCCGCATGTATGAGGTACTGTGAGGACGTCGCTAGATGGACGAAAGCATCGGCGAAACTGTTCGAGACAACGAAATCGACGGGGACGGAGGAAGAGCAAGTCTTGGCAGCTCTGCTTAAGATACACTCGCTTATGGGCCCTATAATGCTCACCAGTGCATTCTTTACTACACAAACAGCGTACGACCAATACCTGTCCGAATTCCGAAAACTCGTCACTCTATGCGAATGGGTCCTTCCGCGCCTCACGGCTTCATCTGAAGGCAAGCAAACCTACCACTTCGATCTCGGGGTCTTGATAGGTCTGTTTCTTGTCGGTGTCAGATGTCGAGACCTTGCCCTGAGGAATAAAGTGATCGAGCTTCTTCTGGCTCGGAGGATCAGAGAGGGGTTTTGGGATTCTGCTGCAGCGGCCTTTTTTATCATTTGGGCAAGGGACCTGGATGAAGAGGGTAGAGATGAGAATGGCGAGATACCGGAAGAACACCGTTGGTTCATTACAAGTGCCTATGTCGATATGGATAAAAGGATGGCATTCTTGGGTGCGACAGTGAAGTCCTTGGATGGGCTCAAGTTTAGACACAAGGAGATACAGTGGTGAACATAATGCAAACAGATCAAGACCGAGTATTTCAACAAGTAAGCTTAATCTCCACGCGTAATCATAATCCAAAACACCTTGAATTCATGAACCATGGAGAAAAGTCGAGCCTCAAAACCGTATTCGTTTTTATATCCAGTCACGTGATGATGATTAGCGTGGATTTTGATCGCGTTCTGCCACGCGAGAATTTTAAAGCTCTCGACCTCACAGCACGAAGCTCCCCATCCCCCCACCACAAGCTCACCAACAATCTACTACTACTCCCCGCAGTAGACTCGACATTTGCGACCTCAAACCCGCTGTAAAATAGCTCCTACGAATCTACAAACATGTCGTTCGGTGGCCAAACCCCGACGATTATTGTGCTGAAGGAAGGTTAGTCAACAGCAAACTTTTTGGGGTAGCAGGACATGAGCTGATGGAGTGGGAAATGTAGGAACGGATTCTTCGCAGGGAAAGGGACAGATTATCTCGAATATCAATGCGTGTTTAGCTGTGCAGGCTACGATACGGAGTACCCTGGGACCTTACGGAGGAGATTTGTTGCTCGTAGATGGAAATGGAAGGCAGACGATTACAAATGATGGCGCAACTGTTATGAAGGTTTGAACATCACTCCTAGCTGTCTGGGGTTTAGGAGCTGACAGGGAATAGCTTCTCGAGATCGTACACCCCGCTGCCCGGATCCTGACCGATATTGCGAGATCACAGGATGCGGAGGTTGGAGATGGAACGACGTCTGTTGTGGTGCTGACCGGTGAGATCTTGAAGGAGATCAAAGAACATGTTGAGCAGGGTGTCAGCTCGCAGACGATTATCAAGGGTTTAAGAAGGGCTTCGAACATGGCTGTTAATAAGGTGCGGGAGATTGCTGTCAATACCAGTGAAGGCAACCAGAGAGAGACTTTGGTCAAGTTGGCTGGAACGGCTATGAGCAGCAAGTTGATCAAGAGAAATACTGGATTCTTCACAAAGAGTATGGGTTCTCCTCTGAGTACTTGGTATTTTTTGCTGACCTATTCTAGTGGTTGTTGATGCAGTCCTTTCCCTCGACCAAGACGACCTCAACGAGAAGCTCATCGGTATCAAGAAGATTCCGGGTGGCTCCCTAACTGACTCCCTTTTCGTCAACGGTGTGGCATTCAAGAAGACATTCTCTTATGCCGGTTTTGAGCAACAACCAAAGACCTTCAAGAACCCCAAAATCGTCTGCCTAAATGTCGAACTCGAGCTGAAGTCCGAGAAAGACAACGCTGAAGTCAGAGTCGAGCAAGTTTCCGAGTACCAAGCTATCGTCGATGCGGAATGGCAGATTATCTACAACAAGATGGAAGCTCTCTACAAAACTGGTGCCAAAGTTGTTCTGTCCAAACTTCCTATCGGTGATCTAGCAACCCAGTACTTCGCAGACAGAGACATCTTCTGCGCAGGCCGAGTTGCATCCGACGATCTCGAGCGCATCATTCAAGCCACAGGAGGATCAATCCAATCAACCTGTTCTGACATCCACCCCGAGCATCTCGGAACCTGCGGTACCTTCAACGAGCGCCAAATCGGTGGCGAGCGCTTCAATTTCTTCGAAGACTGCCCTGAAGCCAAGACCTGCACTCTTGTCCTCCGTGGTGGCGCTGAGCAGTTCATTGCAGAAGTCGAGCGTTCCCTCCACGATGCCATCATGATCGTTAAGCGCGCCATCAAAAACAACACCATCGTAGCCGGCGGCGGCGCCTGCGAGATGGAAGTCTCAGCCTACCTACACCGCTACGCCGACAAGAATGTCCCACACAAACAACAAGCCATCATCAAATCGTTCGCCAAAGCCCTCGAAGTCATCCCGCGCCAACTCTGCGACAACGCCGGTTTCGACGCCACGGATATCCTGAATAAGTTGCGCGTCGAGCACCGCAAGGGCAACACATGGGCTGGTGTCGATTTCGACAACGAGGGTGTGAGAGATAACCTCGAGGCTTTCGTCTGGGAACCGGCGTTGGTGAAGATCAATGCTATCCAGGCGGCGACGGAGGCTAGTTGTTTGATTCTGAGTGTAGATGAGACGATTAAGAATGAGGAGAGTGCGCAGCCTCAAGCTCCGCAAAGAGGTTTACCGCCTGGAGCTGCGCAGAGAGTTATGCGTGGTAGGGGACGAGGTATGCCAAGACGGTAGAGATGATGTTTTGTGGAGGGAGATGAATCTTAAGGGCAAGTTTCGGTGCTAGCAGATGAGAGATTGATTGTGTATGTATGATATTATACATGAGATGACGAAGATGAATACTACCGTAGAATGGCTTGCTGCCCTCAAGGAACAGAGTTGCCAACTTCCCAAAGGGGATTTCCGTGTACGAATGTGATGATAACCTTCATTTGTTGACATTCAGTCATGGCCTATACTCGCCCTCCCCTCTCACTATGAACATCTGCCGAATCGAGTATTGCGCTTTTGGATATATGACCCACAGAAATGCCTCCGAACAATTGACATACCGTGTCGAGCTATGATGTTTCAATCCCAATCTCTTGAAGATAAGATATGTACCGGGTTTGTACAGTAATCGCGCAATCAATTCCACACTGTAATACTCGTGACACCGTAGTTTAAACTTTAGGGTTAACACCGGGTCGCACAGGAACGATGGGAGTTTGATGTTTGATGTCTTCGTTTGATTGTAAATCAGGATTTTGTTTAGTCAAACGGAGTCGAGTGGATTGAGCGAAGGATTGAGGCTGAAGGATTTGGGTTTGAGTTTTGGAGGCTCGGATGTTTTGAGTTTCTGGGTGTTCGGACGATCTAGGTTTGAGTTTTTGGAGGCCTGCCTCGATTGAGATTGGGTTTTTGAGGATTGAGATGTTTCGCGGTTGACGTTTTGAAAGTGCTGACTCGTGTATCGGGTTTGGAGGAAGGGATCACTTCTGAAAGGGAATGTGAATCTGTCAAAAATAAATCCTGACTGCGTTTCTGTATGAATAACGCCGTGAGAGGAGTTTTCCTCAACCGGGTCATCGGTTTTGACTTAGCTATGACCTTTGACTGAGTCCGTAGACTGGAGAAAGAGAATGGGAATGGAAACAAAGCTCACTAAAAACTCCGCAAGGCAGATAAGAGAAACTGGCAGGATCGGTGCGGGAGAAGGAAGAGTTGGAGATGGAGGTTCAGCATCAGCCACAGCCCCAAGATTGTCTCATCTTGACTTCGGCACTACCGAGGGATATTTATTTACGATCTGAAATCGGTTGCGCTTTGAAGAGGAAAGGTGGTTATTCTTCGCAAATGGATGGATGGATGGATGTGTGAGGGAGCCGAAATGCTGTGTACCCAAGAAAAGCTTGCATGTGGTGATGAGTGATCAAATCGGCTTTGAAAAGGAAATTGCATGGAGGGTTTCCCCGACTTGCAAGTAACCACGAACTTCACCACCGTTCGCTTAACAGGGCCTTATCTCGACTAATGTCACCTGCAGTAAACAATCTGCAAATCCAGAAACTAGATAAACTAGATAAATCAGCCTTCAAGAAGACTTCAGGAAGATATTTGCACTTCATGAACAATTCAAAACATCACGTGTTTGAAAACTCGTCTCCGTTCGTTCCCCCTCGTTTTCTCCTCGCTTACCACACCAGGACCGTCGGAAGGTTTATTTAGATTGTGGCTGCGTCAGCCCCACGGGCAGTCTTTTTTCCAGCCGTACAAGCTCGTCTCTGAATTCCCTCATCCCGTCTCCTCCGTCCCCTGCACAGCTCACAGCACAGCTCACTGCAGACTGTCATGCGATCCGTGCCCTGTCACTCTCTCCGCTTCCAAGGACGGAAACGGACATAACCCCAGCCATTCCACTGGGGAAAACCCTACTGCTGGAAATCCCGGGCCAGATTGCCTGAAACCCCATCCCTGAGGGCTCGTCCCATCTATATTAAAAAGTGCTATGGAGCGGGGTCTGGACTGACAGGTTGGGCTCGTCTGTGGTGGAAGATCTACGGGAGGAGATTGACTTTGCCATGGTCTGATGATGTCTTTCCCTGCTGAGCGGCCCTGCTCCAGGCTCAAGCTAGATACAGTACCTTGCCATGCCCACGTTGTTATCCTTGGGAAGGTCTGCTTGCCTGTTTCGTTTCTTCTTTTCCCATTCCCATTCCTTGCCCATTACCCTCCCTTCATTTCCAATTTGAGTTGACTTGATTGCTTTTCACTGGTGAACCCTTTTCCCTTTCTTTTTAAGAGTGAAGGAGGATGTAAGGATGAACTCTCCTCGCGCCGACGACGTTGTGTATATCTCTCCCGTGAAGGAGGTAAATGCTGGTCTATGGACGCTTTTTACCGGTGCGACGGTCTTCCTGGGCCTGAGACTTTACTGCAAGCTCTCGAGGAGGACGGGACTTTGGTACGATGATTATGTGCTCGTGTTATCATGGGTGAGTCCTTCTCAAACTTTCATGCGCGGAAGGATTGTGTGATGCGACAAATGCTGATCATGCGTGTGTGTAGCTGGTGCTCCTAGTCAACGATATAATCATCGATATTGAGTAAGTGAATAAGGTTGTTTCTTGTTTGGATCTTCAATTGTCTCAGGCATCTCGCCTGCAGAGCATACTGGAGATTAACCACTTGGATTGGCACGCGACAGCATATCTTCATCCAAGTCAGCTTTCTTCTGACGAGTACTGACCATCGTTCTTCTAGATGGTCAACCGGCTATGTGAAGGGAAATTGGGACGACCGCATGCACATTCTCATCAACCTCTCGTCATGCGGGACATTAGTCGGACAAGCGTGGTCCAAAACAGCTCTCGGCATCACGCTCCTTCGAATGTCCAACAAGAAACAAACCTGGATCCTATGGTACTGTATAGTATCCATGAACATCTATATGATTATCAAATGCTTCTTCCAATGGGCGAAGTACTGCGGCAAGAGCGACTACCAAAATTGGTATAACATCCAGGGTCCATGTCTCAACTACGATGTCGTGCAAAATTTCAAGATTGGAGGGAATACGTATAACATCCTTATGGATTTTGTGTTTGCGGCTTTCCCGTGGTGGATCACTTGGTCGCTTGAGATGAGGAGGGTTGAGAAGATCGCGCTCTGTGCTACGATGAGTTTGGGGATGTTGTGGGTTCTCAAAAATCATGGAAATCGAGGGAAGCTTTCTAACAATCGGCAGGGTTGCGATCATGTCTGCTGTACGGACGAGTTGGAAAGACCGTCCAATCATGCACGTTCATGATGAGTATTACATGTGTAAGTCTCTCTATCTCCCTCCCCCCTGCACAGAACCTCGCATCTTACGGATGTACTCAGGGCGAAACGGAATGTCGAATATATGGTACTCTGCCGAAGTTGCCGGAACGATAATCGTCCAATGCATCCCCATTCTCCGGCCCTTCCTCCGCGACATCAAAACATCCATGTCCTCCAAACGCATGGGCGACAGTTCCCTCAACCGCAGCCAACTGGCCAGCACAGCGCGCCAGAGCCGAATCAGCACTACTTTCGACTCCAAACAATTCGAAGACTCGAACTACCACAACAGCTTCAACGTCTCGGACAAAAGCACCGCCGAGATCTTTGCACTAGATATCATCCATGAGGAGCCGCGCGAGATGCGCCGCTCAAGTTATGTGTCCGAGAGCCCGAGCGAGACGGGCAGGTTGACGCCGATGGTTCCTGCTGGGCCGTTGTTGGGGGATTCTTGGAGGTTCTCCGGGAGTGATGGCACTGAGATGTTGAGCCCTATGCCGTCGAGTCCGTGGATTGATTTGGAGCAGCAGAAGGGTCTGTCGCCTGCTCCTCCTAGAGTGGCTCCGTCTTGATTGATTGGGATTGGTTTGAGCGTTTTGTATGATTTATGTGTTTGTTGTACGTATACCAAAATTCTGGGATGTACTTGTCATTGGGTGCGGGGAGGGGCATTTAATGGAGTTTAGGTTATTCGGAGAAAATAAATGAACAAAATATATCTAGGTGCTGAGTTCTCCCTTTTTGGGCCGAGATTTACATGTGAGCTATCAAGGTCGGTCTATATATTTGAAGGGTTGTGTTGCACGAGCCTCATGCAAGGCTGCCATCCATTGGATTTCCCTGGTTCCACGTTTACGTGCATATTTGGTGTTGCTTTTGGCTTCATGCAGATACAGAGCCCGAGGTTCCGACCTCGAGAGCTCGAGGCAAATGGGAAGATGCAGATTCCCGTGCAAACGGATTCAGGACTCGAATGATCCAAGGTCAGCCTTGAGATGTCATGTTCTTCTCTCATGGCTCGATCTGCCGAACATTTGACTCTATGTGCAACCAGCACTGGCCGATGTGTTGAATCAAAATGAGTCTCAACCTCCGGAGGGGAGCCAGGCTGCAGGACCTGCAGACAAAGATTGTTTTGCTTGAAGCCCTGAACGATACGCCGGCAGACCAAGCAGAGAAGTATCTCGATGAAGCCGCCCAAAATGACTGCGACTCTACGACTCGAGTTCTGAGCCTTGCACGAGAAAAAAATCTCACAGAGAACCTCGCATTCATCGCAAGCGCAACCGACGATCCAGGAAAGGTCTTGGCTTTGGCTATTGAGGAAGAGGAGAGTGGGAAGGGAATGAACATCACTCTTGCTGTGAACAATGGAGGATTGGAGAATGTGCGAATTGGACTTGAGAAAATTGCAAGGATATTACAAGACGTCTGCAAACAAGGTAGCTGCGCGATGAAAATATAGCATTCTGCCTTCACGTACTAATTCAAGCTTCTAGGGGCTGCTACTCAGCATTCGCAAGATGTTCGTCTTCGGGAGATATTGTCCCTAAATCACAACCGAATCTTGTGTCGGTTGAGATCCAAACATGCTATCCTCAGGTGCAACTTCAAACGAGAAAAGTCAGACAGACCGAAGACTATCCCGATACTAGTAACAGCAATCAGAGAGGTCTCGGCTAAGGTCCAAACCCCAGTCGGCTCGGAAACATTGAGTAATGTACGGAGCCATGTTGAAGGGCTGGACAGGTTGTTTAGTCGACTGGAAGGTTTAGAAAAGAGCAAAGCCATTTCGAAGCAGGGACTGGAAATTCTATCTCAGCTAGTTACTACTTCATCCGAACTATCTTCATCAAGCGCTTTGTCAGGCACCCTCGCCATTAGCAACATGGAACCCTCATCTAAACAGTTCGTTTCCAATGCCATTGGCAAACTAGGTCGCTACTGTTCGGCAGCAAAGTTTCTATACCAAGCTGCCATGCGTTTCTCAGTCTTTGGCCGCATCCGAATATCAGTGGTCAAGCTCCTAGCAGTGCCTCTACCTGTGGTCCAGGATCCCGAGACTGCTGTGAAGGGTGTCATTACAGGTGTCTTCAAAACTGAAGAAATTGAAAATGCGAATTCCCAGTTATTGCAACGCCTGACAAGGAGACGAGTTGACTTCTCTCAAGTATGTAAAGCCATCACCTCAACTAAATTCATCGTCCACGCAGAAATCCAACTCCTGATCCACTATGAGTTGCAAAATCTTGCTCTGCCACCAAGAATAATATGCTCAAGCAAGAAGGCCTGTTTCCTCTGCAATTTGTTTCTGGAGCTGCATGGAAAATACATCGTTCCCAGCACTCACGGGAAAATGTACGAGAAGTGGACTTTACCCCAAGGGCTGGAAAAGCTTGTAGGAACACAGGCAAAGACTGTGAATTCCATGCTATTTAAGTTTCGTGACAGTCTAAATGAAAGATTGAGGCGCGAGATTCTGGTTGGGGATACACGATATCCGCCCCCGAATGAGAGCATTGCGTTCTTGTCGGCGATTTGGTCCGAAGTACGAGAGCCGTTGCCCATTCCCATTCAACGTATTGATTCTGGCTATGAGTGAGGAGACAAAGAAAGTGTGGTCTCATCATCAGCTACCATCAAACCCCAACCCCGAGTCGATGCGCCGTACATCGTATTGACAAGAGGTCAGGCGATGTCGTTCGAGTTGTCTCGCAAAACGAAGCTAGTGAAAGTCAGCACACCCCGAATCCACCTCACATTCTCCTACGCAGCATGGCAAGAGAGTATGACTTCACTTCCAGATTCCAAAAGTTCGGATATAGATATGGGATGTCAATTGAGGCTATCCTGGCTTGACGAAACTGATGTTCCGCATCCAGGCTCGACTGTTGTTGACTTGGGCAAATCCTTGGGAGGCTTTCAGGAGACATTTGATGAACTTGCTGGCTCTTGTGATTTCTACGTTATCAAGGATAGAGATATGGTTTCTGTTCAGACTACTTATTTGGAAAATTGACTCTCTGAACGCCAACACTGAAGGTAGTAGAAGAGATTTCCACGCAATTCTGGAGTAGGATCCTTCGCTTGGAAGGTAATGCAGAATTTAGAGCAATGAACGGGGGGATATGAGAATGTCAGCAAAAATTTTTCTTCAATTTGCTCTAGAATCATATTAATAACCAAAATCATCTTCCGAATATTTGGCGCATACTTGCTTTCATAAGAGAGAGTAGGTGGAGGGTCATTGAATTCAAGTAAATTACACACAAAGAAAACAGAGAAAGTAAGACAGCAGTTTATAAAAAGAACGTTGGCAAATTTTTAGACATTAAATTCGCCAGAAGTTTATGTCAGCGTTTCCGGACAGCCCCCTGCCAACTGCAGGGAAGAAACTCACCTCATTGACTGAAACATGTATTGTAATGCAGCAGAGGTTATGCTCTCACCCACTACGTTAACTGGGCCAAAAGATCACAACATTCAGTGCAAGCTGAATACGCGTAACACCGTACATATATATTACCAGCTATTGTCACGTGCCATTATATGTATACACGACGGGACATGAGAACTGAGAGAGCCGATGGTATTGAACGGTGCAGCATATAACTTGGCACCCAGCTTAAGAAGGGCCACATCGAGAGCTTAAATTACTGGAATACTGCCAGTATCTATTTAAGATCCCCGGATTGTAGTTTCCATTACTCTATTAGTTCCCCTTGTTGGCGTTTCTACCTAGGTCTGGGATTGCATTTCCATTGAAGTGCCAGAATGCACATCTGTATATTTCTTATCAGTGACCTGAATGGCTAACTATGAGAAGTGATTACTTACGCCTTACTACTTGGTGGAGTCAAAGTCAGCTCACACTGGCAGACGCTCGCTTATTTCCCAGTATTCGGACCTCCACCAATCCATACATCGAAATGAGGCGTGCTACCTGAGCAACTAGGACAATAATCCTCGAATATCAAGAACTTGTTGAGATACGGGGTAAAGAAGACTCCGCATTTGGGAATCGGCGTGCTGCCAGGATATGCCGCGGCCGTGAGCGGGTTGTTGTACGATCCGTCACCTCCTGCGTATTTACCTCGTGCGTGGCCGAGATGCATACAGCCTGGGTAGGCGATGGTGTTGGAGCCTTGCGGTGGATTGTGACTTGCTGCAGACTCGCAGTTGATCGCTGCGCTGTAGCTGTCTGGATAGCCGTTCATGGTGAACTTCCAAATTCCGGTATTGTAGCCTCCCTGACGTTTGAGTAGGTCCGATATTGCATTGCGCTCCTCTAGGTGAGCATCGTCGAGGACGGATGGGTAAGACTCTGCCTGGCGGGCGGAAGGGATGGCGGCGATGGAAGGGATGAATCCAAGGACATGAAGAAATGTCAGGAGAATCAAAGATGTGGTGACCATTTTGAGTGATATGAAGAAAAAATGTGTAGCTCTACTGATACCGATTTGAGGATTTGCTTCACACAGAAAACTCGTTCTATTTGTACAAACCTGGTACTCTCACCCGATCCCCAAGATGTTGCGTGATTAAAACAGGAAAGTGGGGTAGCAATCATTCTCATTCCAACAGTCAGCGTACATACACGAACTGTGCTACATGAAATCATATCACAGAACTCGGCCCTAAGGTTGTTATTGGATCCTTCATCGTGTCGCGGCTGTGTTCAACCGGATGTTTTCAACCGGAGACTCGCTTAGCACGCTTGCCCCCGAGTAACGCTCCCGACCCAATCACCACTCAAAGCAGGATCCAGTGCTGATGGAAGAATAGCCCCCACGGCGGGTACCCAAGGAAATTCAAGATTAATTATCCTCGTCACGAAGCTTGATTTGTCTGCTTGTGATGGGGCTGAAATTTACACCGAGGTACTGACTTCCACTTTAGGCAAAAATGCTATGATCTCGGATCTCGGATCCGGATGAAAGTGTGGTGAAGCTGACGAGTCAGAAACAATCATTTTGTGTTTACTTGACGCCATTAATTATTCAAATTGGACCTTCTACTAATATTTACTTGCACATATCTCTCGCTTAAGAGATTAAAAAACCGCTCAACGCCTGAGAATTTCTCCGCTGGTTGACCTTCAAATATCACATGCGCATAGTAATACCGATGTTGAAACCCATAGAAAAAGGGTTTCCTCCGTCTGTAAACTCCACAAGGACATTAAAGCGTCTGACTTATTTTTTTTTGACAACGGTTATAAACTCTAGGAACGATGGTAGGATAGTTGCTTGATTGGATTATCATACTCGAGTATGTCCATCCACAATGACCTCTAGCAGGGGCGAACTTCCCCAGCCAATGGCTCAATGGCATCTTTGACTCAATTTTGCTCAAAAAACGGTCTTGCGAGTGAGATTTGCCTATCTTAATGCCAAAAGGTATTGATGGGTAACATGAAAGAGCCTGTACGTGAAAATTGGCATTCTTCACATGTTGACCCTTCCAATCTTGAGTTTGGATGTGATCCGAATCAAAGTTCGGCACGAAGTATGGCGAAGTTAGCAGAGCTCAGCCTCAATCTTGTTCATTGAGTCTGTATCGATCTAGATTTACTTGGCGGACGAAGCTGAAATAAATCCATTGGGAGCAGAGGAGTACTTGGCATGTCCGATGTCATGCATGAGCTTAAAGAAGCTTAATTCCTTGGCTGCTTGTTAGCCTATAGCTGGAATAAGCGAGCCCCAAACAAAGATGCGGAGCGAGACCAGGGCATTCTACAAGACGACTAATCAAAAGCATACGAGAACAAATCCAAGAACAATCCTGTGTATCTTTCGACGGCCAGAACACCATCTTATCATCCCCGCAGTTTTTAAACTTCCTCAACTCTGGTATCTCAGTTGAGCCGTGTTGTTCGCTAGGATGTTTTCAGCTCAGCACCAGCCACACTCTAGCTACAACCAGGCTACTGGGTGAGCTAGTAAACCCGACTATCAATACCAAGACACTACAACGAACCCTGAGAGGGACTGCCAAGAACAACACAGCAGCGAGAGCACAATATGAGTTTCCCCTTACCTTTCTTTCTGCTTTATCAAGTTTTGAATCTCGTTCACAGTCGCCATGTCGAGCACAATCTTCAACAAGCAACTTCAAGATTCAGTATATCAATATGGTGGTGAATCAAATGTATGCCGAGTTATACCCCTCGTACTGACAGGTCACAGGAATCAACCAAAGACAACGGCCCAGCCAGAAACCCTACAGACCGCTCTCCCTCCGTACTCCAGTACTTTCAGCGCTTTTTGCCGCAACGCTCATTTTGATCGCCTTGGTGGAAGTTGCCTGCAGACGGCTCCCAAGTTCTAAGAACCGAGGAGTAGTGGCAACGTTGAACAGTGACACGTCCCCGGTTGTGGGAAGATATGTTCCAGTGGTTGAAAGGCAGGACGGTTCTGGAAACGAGTTACCTCCGGTCGTTGAGGTCACCACAGTGCAGAGGTACGAGTAACCACACCTCCCAAATTTGCTTTTCTGAGTATTTTAGTGTCTCTGGAGTCGAGGAAACCATCGTCATAATATCGTCCCTTGTCACGACGATCGCACCTCCACAGGTAACAACGACCTGCTTTCTAACAGAGTCGACATCAACGTGCGAAACATCTACGTTTGTTGTCACTTCGGCGGTTCCCTCGACGAATTATCTATTGATAGGAACGAGAACCATCGGGAGGAAATCAAGTCCGACTCCAACGCCAACACCGATTGCAGTTCCCATACCAAATGCTCCAGAAACTGGCCCAAATGCACAACCAACTCCCGAAGTAGTTCCTGGGGTACAGCCAAGTCCTATTGCTGGAGTCCCTCCAGCCGATCCCACCACGGCCGTTATTCCAGCCTCCGTGGATTCAATTGGGAATTATGTGCCTCCAATTACTGTTGTGGAAACACCAGTTGCTTCAGCCTCACCACCCCATACCACAATACCACCATCTTTTATCTCTGGAAACAATCCTACAAGAGTTTCTACACCAACAACAAAGGCTGGAACCACCATAGTAATTTCAGGGAGCACCATCGTCCTTCTCCCCACAGACGCGTCTGTCTCCGGCAACACAGAAGATGTCGTCTATTACTTCTCGCAGCGAGATTACATCCTCGGAGCATTTCTACCAACAATCATTGCGGTTCTGTTCAGCCTTCCATGGGGGATCGTCGATACCGCGGCCAAAGAGATGGAACCCTTTGTACGGCTTGCTGGTGATGATGGAGCTTCTGCCCGTTTCTCACTCTGCCTGGATTACCCGAGCGACTTCCTAATAGTTTCTCCATTCAAATCTCTGTTCCGAGGCCATTGGATCATCTTTCTCACCTCGATGATGAATCTCGTATCTTTGCTATTGGCCCCGCTGGCTTCAGAAACCGTCTTCATATCTCTTCAAGGCACATGTAATGCGGAAACCAATGGCCAATTCTGCATTCCAACGTTGAGCGTCTATCCTGCTGCCGCCAGGGTCCTGCAGGGCGTCCTCGCTTTTCTGGCACTGTTCCTACTCTTCGTTACTGTTTTTGCCAGGAGAAGATCGACAGGTGTCTACGCCAATCCCCACAGCATGGCAGCTGTTGCGACCCTCTTTCATCATCCTCGACTCGTCTACATCTTCCAAAACGTACCCCCTGCCACCCGCGAGAAAGCCCTTGCGACTTTCCTGGACGCTTATCATTACGAGTTGGGATATTACGAACATAATCAAGGCACGGCATATGGAGTCCTGGTCAATCCTAAACATCAAAGCGAGCCCGAAGGATATACCTACATCAATCTCAATGAAGGGCTGTCAGGGAATAGTTCATCCGCAGGAAACCAGGCACTGAAAATGAAACGAGCGGCTCAAGTTTTGTTCTTCGCATTTGCGCTGATTGCACTTACTGCTATTGTGGTTTGGTACAGGTTTTCCAAATCCGAAAATGTCATCTTCGATTTCATGCAGAGCCAAAGCTTTGGCGTTCGTTTCCTCTTCACCGCATTTGGTGTTCTCATCAGATTGTTCTGGGACTACGCACGAACAGGTACGTTTGAGTCTGCCTTCAATATATGAGAGAATCGACTGACAATCCTAGCCATCCATAAACACGAACCTTACTACAACCTCAAGAAGGGAGCGTCTGCTTCTTCTACAGTCCTCTTGACGCCATCGCCCAATCCTCTGCCGGGAATGTTTCGGGCACTCCGGCGGTTTGCGATATTTCAATTCATCATTGACCTATCAACCGTTCTTTGCGATCCTCTTACAGTTTCACTTGCCAACGTCCCATTCAGCTCTGGGATGACCTATGAAACTTTTGTCATTTGTGTATGGATCTGTGTTGCCATTCTTGGATTCATGTTGTTCACGCTGCTTGTGGTCCTGATCAGAATCGGTCGGTTCGGAGGCGAGGTGAAAGTTCCTACTACCTTGGGAGGTAAAATGAAGTTGTTGGCTGGGAGCCACGTGGTAGACCGTTTCCGTGACCTTGGAGAGATGGATACGAAGACGAGAGACGACATTGTGAAGGAATGGGGATTCAAGTACAAGATTGGCACATTTACAGGTGTCGATGGCATTCGGCGCGAGGGTGTCAACTTTGAGGAGTTTGTCGATCTTTAATTGTAATTAGTAATTGCTTTCTGCGATGCTAGAAAGAATTTGCTGTCATTCTAGAACCGTAATCTACTTCCATCCTGTGAAATTGACGGTGATTCTTGATTTTGTGTTGAACGAACTTCCGTTACCAAGTATTATTGAGATCAGAGACATTAGGCCGACGAGTACATTTCTCATTCCAATGTAAATTGGGAAGTTTATGATACAACAAGTCCACGTCGGGCAATTGTGCCGATGGGTTTGGTGGTGCTTCAAAGCCACAATTCTCGGCGACGACCTCACAGGCTGACACACTCTTGGCAGTCATCCTTAGGGCGCGATAAGGGAGGGCTGAAAAGCTGCCTTGAGGCTAATAAGTGCGGGGTTCAGTTTCTATATTCGAATGTTTGGGCCCCAAAAGATAGCGGCGACCTAATATAGTGTGGTTGAAGCTTCCCCAGACTTGAATGTGATTCACGGCATTTAAGCGAGATGGTTTTGCAAGGGGGGGGAGTGCAGTGCGAATTCAGATAGCCAAGACTTGAATTGAACCGTGGCTCAGAGGGAGGACAGTCAATAGTTCAGGCTGATTCCAGAAAGTACCTCTTACTGACGGCTTTAGTTGCGTGGTACCCAGCTGGCTGGTAGCTATGAGGGCAGGGGAAGAGTGTTCGGGGTCTCTCATCACTCAGCCGCATTACTTGTGGCATAGCTTTATGTTATCAACCTTGAAAATGTTCAAGTTGTTGAGTTCTAGATGGATCTGATTGATGCCAAGTGAGCGATGATTTTCACCAACGCTACTTTCAGATGAGGACCTCCTGGTTTTCACTCTCTGGATTGATTTTGACTTGTATGTCTGGCTGATACCAAGCAGACTTGACTGTAGAGGCGGATCAGCTGAGACCCGAAAAATATCGTAGACAGAAATACTGAATGATAGCTCAAGTAAAGTGATCAAAATAGGGATGGACGAGTTTCTGATGAAAATAGCTCGATGACTGCCTCCGCCTCGCTGCTCCAAAGGATGCTCTGGCATGTCAACAGATGAGAGAACAGAAAGTATAAGAGCTTCAGAATTTCCTCTCATCTTTATACATACTCTATCAAACTCTCCCATAAAGCCCAAACGTCGTTACAAAGATGCCTCCTTATAAGCGCGTGCTCTGCCATGCACTCTTTACTTTCATTCTCGCTTCCACCGCAGCGACACAGTCCTCAAATCTCGAAAGTCCAGCAATAACCTCCTCATCGGTCTCCGAAACTGTATCTTTACCCGATTCAACAACCACAATCATCGATCCACCGACCCCAACAGCCAGCTCTTCCACTCCCTCTGTTACACTGACCTCCAGTTCTGTCGTGGTCATTCCACCAACCTCAGGTCCCGGATCGTCAAGCTCCGTTATCACCACATCAGTAACTCAATCGGCCACCACTATTTCTTCTTCCATTGTCGGTTCAGCAAGCGTTACTACTTCTTCGACGGCCACAGTTGCAACAGATGAAGCATCTGAGACTGGCTATCCACAAAACGGATTGCCATCCGTGGACGCAGATAGTTTCACCAATGATGACGTCCCTCCCAGCCAATCCAACCACGGTAGCCCAGAGCCAATTGTTTTTTCCACCGACGAGTCCATCCAGCTAGCCAAGATGGAAACAGATTTCTACACAGATATCACACAGAACAGCCCCGTTCCAGGCACCCAACCCATTACCCTCCTGGAAGTTTCTTGTGGGCAGCAATCCAGGCTGGCAATAAGGCAAAAGTCAACTTGCAAGACGATCAAGAGCTTCAGCTTTCAAGTCTACTTCTGGTCTGTTTTCCAGCCTGGAAATCCCAAGAAAACGTGGGCCAAGACTAGCGTTTGGGAGTCGCGGATCAAACTTCAGGTAAGGTTCAAATGCAGGCCTTGCTGCATTTGACTTTGAGTTAATGTGTGGCAATAGATGGACTTCTTGAAGGCTGTTTACAACCCACTCGGAATCTATCCCGTCTACTCTGGCTCAATACTCTTTCTCAACAACTCGGCATTTACGAACAACGACAAGAAGAACAGCGGCGCCAACGAGGCTTTCATGGCAAAGTACCGAAAGGGAAAACTCTCTGACGTCAATGTATTTCTTGCGGACTCAATCACTGGTGCAGGAGGCAGCGTAATCAATGGAGTAAGTCTGAGCCCTCACTTCCGCACCTCAAAATAATCTGTTATCATTTATTGAGTCTGCACGTCCAGTACTCGAGAGTTGTAAGCAAGACAAGCCAAGGAACCGGGGACGGCATCGTCATGGACCAAGCGAGACTTGGAAACGAAAAACGGAACACGTTGACGCATGAACTGGGACATTGGCTTGGTCTTGAGCATACCTTCGGAGATGTCGGATCGCTTTGCACTCTCGACGATGGTCTTCTTGATACTACCAGGACTTCAGGTGCCGCAGACACGATCTATAACTGTGAACAAGCACCGTGTTTTGGAGCAGGGTCCAACCGGGTAGAGAATCATATGAGTGTACTGTTCTCCCTCTTCTCATATCCAAAATTTGGTTGACCCGCCCTAGTACTCGACATGTCGAGGTGCAGATGTTGGCGGTGGCGTGACGAAGTTCGGTTTCACCAATGACCAGAAAGCCCGGATGTTCGCCAGGTATCTTCTCTACCGAGCAGGAATCAAGAATGCATGCGCCAAAGATCCTAGTGTTTCTCGTCGCGAGGACATCTGGACTATCTTCGCTCGCCAGAATGCCCAAGTCAGCAGTATGCAGAACATCAAGGACGGAACGTGTCCTAAGCCTGGTGACCCGATCCCCGGAACGGTTCATCCTACACCTGGAGATGGCGCTGACCTTTCGTTGCCAGATTCGGGAAGTAAGGGCGTTACTTCTGTAGCTGCTAAAGCTCAAGCACCAACTGCCACTGCCTCTGGTGTTGCTGATGTAACTTCTGCCGTTCCTTTGAGCACTGGAGCCACTGCGACGTCGAAGTCACCTGCAGCTACATCTTCGAGTGCAGCCATATCATCTGTAAGAGCCTATTCCAGCTCTGTTGGCATTTTACAGATGATTTGCTCTGTTTATTACTTGATTATGTAGCCTTGTTGGGGGTGGTGAAGGTGTTTAATGGGGGACAATGAATAGCAAGGTTAACAATTTAAAATTCTGTACTTACACACATAACACAATGTAACATTGCAATTCGTCTTTCCACAAAGTTGAAGAGATGAACACCCCCAAAAGAGTTCGTATTTCTCTTACAATTTAGGTTTTTTTAAATAGTAGTCACAATAAGTCTTCCATATTACAAACATCTCAGAGCTTTAGATAGTGTAAAAGATAGCTCGCACGTTAGTCATGAGCCGTTAAAAGTCCTCAAACTACTGCAGAGATACCAAATCTTCAATTCTGATCTAGTGATTCACCCCCCGGTACACTTTAGGACAACTCGAATATCAACAAAAGATACATAAGCAAATTCTCGCTACCAGGCCTTCATCCTTTCTTCATCCTCAACATCACGACATTCCATCAACGACGCAACTTCGCCGTGAGTCCACCAAACTATCTAGCAAAGACTCATACCGAGACCTCTTACTGACAATCATCTACAACAAGTTGCCCAAATCAAACCAAGATGAACAACACCAACCAACAAGCCACCGCCAACATTGTCCCCGCTGTACGTTCTCTTGTTCTCTGCTGTTTCTCTCCCTCCCCCTCTTCTCCCCCTGCTTACGCGGATCTAACAAGAGCTATCAAACAGTCCCCCACCACCCTCCCAACCTGCCCCGAGCCCGGTTGTGGTCTCACAGCAGCCACCCACCGAGATGTGATCAACCACTGGGTCACAGCCCACAAGTACGTCAAGCCATACCAGTGCACCGAGCCTGGATGTGGTGAGTCCTACGTCCATAAGGGCGATCGGAACGATCACGTCTTCACGAAGCATCGGGGAGGAAAGAAGTGGCGCTGCCTTGTCCTTGGCTGTGCAAAGGCCTACATCGAGGCGAAGAAGGTGTTGATTCGCAATCATTTTGCGAAGGAGCATCCTGGTGTTTAGGGGTGGTATGGATGGATCAATGGATGGATGGATGAAGGGATTGAAGGATGGGACGGACGGATGGACAGAGTGAGGAGTTCTGGGCTATACTAATAAAACCTGGACCAATTCTGCTACAAAATACAACTCTACATGAATTACCATGACATGGGGTGAGGATCTGGTACATTTTCCCATCATTTTCAAGTTATCTAAGAACTTTTGAGCACTAACTATGTCCCTGGAAGACTTCTCACCTTTGATAATCTAACTCGAGACCCTCGATAAACTACTGTGAACACATGCTGGAATTCAAATACTAACAAATAAGTTTATGATTAAAAGAGGCGGAGTGTTGAAGTAATTGGGGGCTTTGAAGTCTTTCGAGCACTTGGTCATTGACGAAGGGCTTTGAAAGGTGTCTCGAAATTAGCGAGAGTAGTGTCAAAAGTCAACAACAGATACGTTTAGTACATAACATAAGATCTGAAGCTGAAAGGCAGGTAGTTGTATGACTTATCATCTATTGATATAATTGAACCTTGGAAGACTATGGATAACATAAAGGTGATTATTAGATCGAAGCCTGTCTGTCTGCTTACACCTCATAAGCATTGGGCAACCAACTCTCCCCATTATTTCATTGTTTCTTGAATACTCTTCAATGTTAGATCTCACACCTTTGCATTTCCAATTCATCCCATGGATGATTAGTAAATCAATGCCTCAATCCAAATCCGGTCTAAATACCAATTTCCTCCCCCTCACCACCCCCCTCTCCAGCATATCCAAGCCCATCCCTACACTCCCCAATCCCCCAATATCCTCCACCTCCCCAAGACTCACCGTCCTCTCCTCAAGACCACGCTCAATATACTCCTCAAAAACCCACTTTTTAAACTCCTCATTCTCCTTCATGAAATAATCATCCATATATTGCACGAACTCCACACTCACACCATCCGGTAGTGGGGTGGAGGTCGGTCTCGGTCCCATTGTGGAGATGAATGAACCCCCGCCTTGAGACGCGAGGAGCTGGGCCATGATGAGCTGGTCGGCGGCTGTGTCTTGGGCGGAGAAGATGGCTTTATAGGGACCGAGAGCGAGGAGGTCTGGGGTGATTGTTGGGGACCTGTAGTCGTGCACGGTGGATGCGCCGAGAGAGAGGAGGGTGGGTTTGGAGGATGAAGAGGCGGTTGTGTGGACTGTGTAGCCAGCCTGTGATTTTGGTGATTGTTAGGCAACTTCTCCCGTGTTTGTTTTCTTGCATTTAGATATCGTATCTGAATGATCAAGAAATGGGGATTGGAAGATGAGCGAAAACAGAGAAATTGGCCAAAAACCGAAAAACACAACATAGCTGTTATATAAATCCACGAAATCGGCACGTAAGGACGACGAGAGTAGCGAAGACGAGTAAGAGAATTGCAAGGCATCAACATACCTGGACAGAGATCTGCACAGCAAAGAATCCAAAGCTCGATCCTCCACCCCAAATCAAAACATTATGGTCTCTATTTGCTGAACTCGGCGTCTTAGAAGGACGATCAAGTCCCACATGTAGGATCATAGCTGACATGGAAGCGTATATTTGCGAGGCACTCGTCGCTTCGGGGAATGGGAGTGTGTCCGGTATCTAGATCAATCATTGGCATTAGTGATCGGTACTTTTATTCACCGCCATAGTTCGAGGATTCGATGAATAACGAGGAGGATGGGAGGAGAAGAGAAGTACTACTGACATGAGAGGCCATCCCTTCACTACTCAACACAAAGCGCTGATACGCTCCATACTGGTGGTCGTTAAGGAGCGAGAAACATGTGACGCTTAAAACTCGATCGCCGGGCTTGAAGCGTGTTACTTCAGCACCGACGGAGTGGATTATACCTGCTGCGTAGTCTGGAGATCTGGTCTGTCAGTCATTATTTACGAAATGGGATGCAAATTGCGATAGTGCAATTTAAGATATTTGCAATAAAAACGGGTAGACTCACTCCCGATGATCGTTGGATACTTCAGTTCAATCGGTATGATCCTCTTCAATACTTTCCAGTCTCCTGGATGGAGCGGGACTGCTTTGTTCTGCAGCACCGACAAGAATAATCAGCATCTAATCAGAGTCCGTAGTAGTGACTAGATACCCCGCAGCAGAAATAAGTAGTAGAGACTTGAGAAACATGTTGCCGACCTCAATGACAATCTCCCCAGCTCCAGGTATCGGAATCTCAGCCGGGCCAACGACGGGAGATGAACCCTTCGAAGGAATCCATGTCGCTTTGTTTATTTTTTCTGACATTTCGTGTTGTTATGAATTATCAGAAGCAACAGGAATTTGGATGCTGGTTTTGCTGACCGTGATGAGGTGTGATTCAGCCTTCGTCACAAGCGGAATCCAATTGAGCCAGCAGTTGCAATGGAAGCCCTAAGAACTAGAAAACAGGAATTTGGACTTGTCTGTGCTCTTATATTTTCCAAAGCCCATACTTATCCTAGTACCCCTCCTTCCATAAGGTAGTGCTGTCCCTACAGCCAAAACTCCACAGCCACTCCACACACATCATCAAAGAATTCCAAGTGCCATACAGGTTTGCAGTTCGCCGACAGTAGCTGACACACATCGCATCTGTAAGCACCTTACATACCCATCCTCTGTTCCGTAGGAAGGAAGGAATACCTAGGTATGCATGTGGTGGGTTTCTTGGCAAATCTGAAAGATGTAAATAAGCGAGGCGCTATTTAATTACCTGATTAGGTCTGAGATGCGGTACGTTGTGTATCACTCTACCTACCATTGGTAGGTACATAGGTTTGCGGGAACTTTGGGTAAGGTGCTTAATTATTCGGTGGGGAGGGGTGGATGAGCTCAGTAGCAGCTTTTGATATTTAATTGATTCTTTGATCGATTGATTGAGATGGAAGACTCCGACAAGGAAGCAGGGAATGAAGTAAACATTAAGACCACGAAAACAGAAAAGATAATATTCCAACTAAAACAAGCAATGCCAAAAGGCAACTTCCACTCAAAAACCGCAAAGCCCATGCTTTGAACCTCATTGTTAATCGTTATCCCAAATATCCAGCTCCAGAGTCTTAGCAGTTCGTAGGATAAACACCAAAGCACCAGTTAAAATTATTCTCCCAATCCGGTGAGAAGCCCTGTTCTCGTCAGCTTATCTTAACTACAAAACACGTCCCACAGCTTCCGAAAACAAGACCAAAAAAAAACAATACTCACATGCCACTCCCCCTCCATCCCAAACTGCGCATTATACCCCCACGTCTCACCCTTAATATCATGCACATTCGCCCTAAGACTATGTCCCAGAAACGTGCCCGTATTCGCCATCGCGAGAACGAAATCATACGGTCTCGCGCCTCCGGGTTCCGTGTTGCCGTTCAGCCAGGCGGTGGTGTCGGCCCATGTCGCGACCGGGTCGGAGTTCCCTAGGAGTTTGATGCCGCCGGCGCCGACGTGGTTGTAGCCGTTGTAGCCGCTTCGGGGGGTTAGTTTTCCCGTTTGTGTTCCTGTTCCTGTTCCTGTTTCGGTATACATATGTGCATTGGTGTTGATGGTGGGGGGTTCGGGGATGGGTGCGATATGTGTAAGCCACATCTTCAAACCATCTGTAGCAGCAAAAAGAGGGACTGTGTTCGAGCTCACTTCTGTATCACTCTCATTCAAACCCAACCCCAAAGCAGGAGTTTGAGTTTCAGTCCGATGGTGAACCATAAAGGTCAAAGGAAGCGAGCCATTATAATGAACACTATACTCCTTCGCGCCGGATTTGCGATGGTGGAGAGAGGGGCTGTTGGGGTTGGGAGGCAGTGCTGCGCCGTTGATTTTGATGTTGCTTATTTCGAGGTGGTCGGGGAGGAGAGTGAAGAATTCATCTGCTACGGAGGAGAGAGCGCGGGAGTTGAGGGTGCGAGTGTGGGTGCGTTTGTTGTTGCCGTTGGGACCGAATGCTCCGGCCCAGTAGGTTGGGGAACGGTATGCTAGCTGGGAGCGGATTGTTTTTGTTAGTGCTGATATGATGTGACACGGAAGTAGATGCGAGGATCAAGCAATTTCCACGAATGGGTTTTGAAGTTGAAAGATTGCAGTTACAGATGACCATTAAAATTAAGGAACTAAAGAAGCGAGGGGGGAAGACTAAATAAAAATAAACACCCAACTCACAACAGCCAACCCCATACTAACGCCCGTACTAAGCACCGAGAACTGACAATCCGCCTTCGACACAACAGCACCCTGCTCATTCTTACATGTCCCGATGATATCAGCTATATGAGGCGTGTCGCTGCCGCCTGAGACGAGGGTTGATTGGGAACGGTCGCGCATCCGGGAGGTGTTGATTACGGTGTTAGGGTTTATGAATGTGCTCCACCGGGAGGGGGTGCTTGCTGTGGTTAGGGGGGTGGTTGTGAGGAGGAGGGGGA
>JAFJYG010000615.1:0-32836 GCA_017366145.1 Cadophora sp. M221
TCCCTCAAACGCTGAAGTCTTGACCGCACCTTCAAGGCACTGAAACAAGTCTCCCGCAGACCTCGGCATACCTGACTGTAGATCTCCGGAGGGTCCTACCTTTCGGTACTACCAGTAGTTCAAGGGAACACAGAAGTTTTTTTGGGTTGTAATCAAGGTTAAGCAAGGTGCCCGAAGACCCATTGAATGCAGCCATTCCTCCCCATCTGGCATGATCTTCGAACTTTTGCGCACCCCAAAGTTCGATTGCTAATCGTGCGATACCTTTCGTGGCACTCTGTTTCCGTCTTAATTCCTATGGTCGTGACTTTTCCATCAGTTGCATTTCACTACTGAGAGGGCATCTGGACTAGAATGCGATAGATGAGTTCGACAGAAAACAAACTCAACTCGAAATCACGTCGAGAAGTTCCGCAGGTTTGAGCTCCCATATGATTTCTTCAGGCCCCATCAGCTAAGTTTACAAGTATTGCAGTCATCAGAAAAAAGTCCCTATCATGAAGACCTTCAGGTTGTTTGCAGCAACATTGCAGTTGACTGTAGCACCGATTATTCAGATCAATTCTGGCGATGGAGAGCCATACGGAGTCGTCATCAAAAAGTCCACCATACCAGAAATTCAAGAGCATGTCACGAAAGACTTCTTCGCCGAATTCCCAGATGCCATTACCTTTGGGGAAATAAAGACCGATTTTCGGAGCAAAAAGAACCAGCAAAGCAAGTGGGGAAAGTATAACGAGGTCGATGTGCAGATGCCAGCTCCTGTAAACCACGAGTGTTGTGGAGGGAGAAACCCCAAATCCACACAACAAGAGGGAAGCATGTAGCGAGCCACCGCGGGTTTTCCTAGATGTAGAAAAGAACAGATTAATTAAATCTAAAGATATCACATATCCGAAGAGCAGGAGTTGACGAAAAAAGGGAGGTGAAAAAGTTGTATTAAATAGAATATATGTGGTGTTGCCTGTTGTTGTTTGAACTTGGAGTATTAGTGCCTTTTATGTATGCGAGAGACCGGCGCAGTCATGTGACAAAAGAAACTTGGGGGTAGTCCCCACCACAGTGTCTGGATTCAACAAGTTTTACAGAGATGAATTTGAACCTTATGTGCTTCATTGTTATGCTGGCCGCAGTGCCGGTAAAACCTGTCTTCAGAATAAGGTACCTGGCGAACTTGCTGCTCGGTCAAAATCTACGTTTAGATCCCCGCTTACAAGCACAACATATCGATTCGTTTGGAATATATTAAATAGAACCCATACATTTGAAGCTACAAGAAGAAGATCCATTGAATGGAGTGGGGCCCGTGGTAAATACAAGTGTTTACCCCTGTGTCTTGGCCCTCGCTTTGCTATGCCAAGCAACATTGAAGCCCCTCAGTGTGGAGCTGAGTGGAACGGTGTTGCGTATATCCTTGGTGAATTTTGTTATCTGCCAGATATTTTCCTTCCTATCACATCAACATTTGGCCGAGGTGAGATGGAAGAAATCCGGATTGGACGGAGTCTTCACTCGAGTCAGTGCGATCACAATCGCATTTTCGGTTCGTAGAAGAGATTGATTCTCCATCGACAAGTAAAGATCCCCAGAGACCGGGGATAGGAATTTTGAGAAGCAACCAATTGTTCCGTTTTGAAATGCCGATGAATCTCAAACTTCGTGATAAATACAGCTGGTTCTGCTGTTGAATTTCCCTCCTCGCCCTTTACTTTAAAATTTTATTAACGTACACACTTTGGTTTTATCATGAAGTCTGTTTCTATTTTCTCCGCTGTTGCTGCCTGTGCTGGGTTTGCTCGTGCCCTTCTTGTCACTGGAGCTGCCGAGGGTTTCGCAAAGGGTGTTACTGGTGGCGGGGTAAGCCGGCATTCCCGAATCGGTAGATACTGATTGACTTGAAACAGTCCGCTACACCCGTCTATCCCAGCACAATCGCCCAGCTTATCAGTTATCTTGGATCTTCTTCCCCTCAAGTCATTGTTCTTACCAAGACGTGAGCTCAATCTCCCCCTTCTTTTGAAAAGTTATTTATTGACAATTGCAGCTTCGATTTCACTGGATCTCTCGGCACTACCACCGGCTCGGGATGCTCTCCTTGGGGAACTGCCTCCGGATGTCAACAGGCGATCAACAAAGACAATTGGTGCACAAACTATCAGCCTAATGCACCAACCACCACCATGACTTAGTATGAGCTACCCCTCCTTTCTTCCAAAGGACTCCACTAACATACTACTAGTGACAATGCTGGTGTTCTTGGAATCACTGTCGCATCGGACAAGACTCTTCTAGGCCAAGGATCTCTTGGTGTTATCAAGGGTCGAGGTCTTCGCATGGTATCTGGAGTTAGCAACATCATCATTCAGTAAGTCAACGCATACCTCTTGCGACAACAGCTGTGCTCACCTTCCCAGGAATATCTTTATCACCGATATCAACCCCAAGTACGTCTGGGGAGGCGATGCTATCACCATCAACAATGCTGATATGATCTGGATTGACCATGTTACTACCTCGCTGATTGCCCGTCAGCACATCGTTCTCGGAACCAGCGCCTCTAACCGTGTCACACTCTCCAACAATTACATCAATGGAGTCACTCCTTACTCTGCAACCTGTAATGGGTATCACTACTGGGGAATTTACTTGGATGGATCCAATGACCTTGTCACCATGAAAGGAAACTATATCTACCACACTTCCGGCCGCTCACCGAAGGTTGAAGGCAACACTCTCCTCCATGCTGTTAACAACTACTGGTACGACAACAGTGGTCACGCGTTCGACATTGGCGCTGGTGCATACGTCGTTGCAGAGGGGAACGTCTTTCAGAACATCGCTACTGTTGCCTTATCACCCATCACTGGCCAGGCATTCTCTGCCCCAAGCACTTCTGCCAACGCAGCTTGTTCGGCTTATTTAGGACATGTGTGTCAGGTCAATGGTTTTGGAAGTTCCGGTGCCTTCAGCAAGAGCGATACTGGATTCTTCTCAAATTTTGAAGGGAAGAATGTTGCTACTGCTGCTGCTTATACCACTGTTGTGTCAAGCGTGAATGCCAATGCTGGATACGGCAAAGTCGAGTATTAAGCGGGAGTTGGTATTAAGAGCTTGAAACTTATTGAGGGGTCGATTTTTCCACTTTTCCTTCTTTTGATTATTCGTATATATTCTACAATTCTTTCTGATGAAATTCAAATTCAACGTTTCACAATGCTGGTATTCCCCAATGTCATCTTTCAACTTTGCGCTTGATTTACTTTCCGTCGGCACTCGCATCTCCATCAAATTATGCTTAGGGGTTAGGGGGGAGGCCGACATGGTCTACGGAGCTCCGAGTACAATTGATTGTCACCTGAATATCTCTCCGACGACTCAATCTGAGGACATGCCACCACCACTTCAATTCGCTCCTTGACACATCCTTGTAGATTTTCGACTAGGCTTGGCTAAAGAGCTGTCATCTTTGACTCCTCAATATCTATCCGAGCATAAAATGTGATTTTAGATCCCCTCATCTTTGCCAGAGTGATTTGCGCATTCAAAAGCAGCGCACTGGTATTGATAGACTGCGACAATATTCACGGCTCACCTTCCCCTCCGCCTCAACGCAGGACGCTCTGCAGAATGTTTAATAGCTTTCTTCGCTAGTCAGATGAAAGCTTCTAACAGGGAAGTAATTCTTCGCTTCGAAATGCCAGGGCCCAAGACATGACGCCTTCGTTCACGATACGAAATTTCTCAACAACTATATCGGCGTTGGGGGCTTGTGACTAAGAGGACCTGCTTCATCGAACCGGATCCAGCTTTGTTCGCGTATCCGGAAAGGCTTTCTCTCTGTGGTGTTCTGGTTTCTGGATTTCTTCTTCTATTGACGGACTCGCCCGTCGAGAGTTTCCAGCTGCTTGGCAAGCGATTCCTCCCCCTTTCCCAAGACGGTCATTGAGACCCGTGGCGGAATAACTGGTCTAGTTGGAATGTTGATTCTAGATCCGGCACCCGAATACGAGGATAAATATCGCACAAGGAGTAGTACGGAACAAAGTTTCGGGACAGATCTTGAGGAGTTTCTGGAATTGGAATGGGAGAGTATAAGGCTGAGTTGAATGATGGTTGACACGTGACGATAATAAGTCGGGCACCACTTGGGCAGCAGGCGGCGCAGTCCTTGAATATCTTCAGCCCAACCTGAACGTATTCTCTTCAACTAGTCGAGATAAAATCCTTCACTGTAGTCGAAAGCCTGCACTGGAGCTTAACATCCTAAACATTTCCTTCATATGTACCGCAGCTAGCACCCCCTTCCAGCCCGCCCCAGCAAACACTCCACAACTTCACAGCCTCGCGCCCATTGGAAGCTTCACATCTTCGTCCCTAAGACACTTAGGAGCTCGCACTGCCATCTAACCATTTTCCGCGACCGATACTCTGCTTCACCACGAACCTCGTCCCCAAGCCGCAGGGCTCAATGTATCCTTCAAGGCCTCCTTTCCCCCTCTTCACACACGCGGGCAGAAGACCAAATCCACGCCAGGATCCAGAGAGAGACAACTCGTTCATATACACGCCCGTCCCAGAGATGAGCCCAATCTCACTCCTTCCAAACGGCCCCAGCCCTTCATCGTCAGCTAGCCTCCAGACGAAGACTTTCACACTCTTTCCCCTCCTACCAACCGAGCTCCAACTCTATATTTGGGAGCTCGTATTAGACAAAAGACGACTCATCCCAATTTATGTTGCACCCTTCATCCATACATCTCTAGGCGGCCTGCCAGCATACATTATACCATCCAACCCCTCCTCTGCACACGGTGTCCCAGTGCAAATTGCTCCGCGGACTCAAATGAAAGCATGCGCACTCATGCGATTCCTTCGATCTTCATGTGGACCACGTTATGAAGAAGTGCATACGAGACCTCTCATATCGCTGAAGGCAACACCGTATGTATGCAAATTTACGTTTGAGATCTACAATCGTATGTATGAGAGGATGCCGGTTATGAGAGGGGATCGGAAACTGGTGGAGGTGAAGTTTAATCCTCGGCAAGACGTCATTTTCTTCAAGATGGGGCTCAGTAGCAAGATGCACACCTGTTTCTCGCTCGAAGCATTCGTTAACCTCCAGCCCGAAGATGCGAAGTGTCTGAGGAGGATTGCAATTGAAACAGTCGGGATGGTGGAAAGTTTTGTGCCTGTTTTGAGGGGGTTTGGAAGTTTGGAAGAGCTGGTTGTTGTGTTACCGATTTTCAAGGTTTATAGTGAAAGAGAGTTCAAATTCACTGATGCAGAGGATAATTTCGAGGGGTATGACCAGAGGGCTTGGGGGTTAGGGTTGCGCATTCAGAGAACGGGAGATGTGGAAGGCTTGAAGTGGAAGGTCAGCGAGGTCCTTCGGGGAGAACTGATGAGAGTCAAGGCTGAGAGGTGGAATGGCTGGAGAATTCCATTAGTGAGAGTGGTGGAGAAGTGGGAGGATTATTTTGGGACTTGACAACTTCTCTCTGGAATTTGGAGAGCAAACAGAACATGAGATGAATCCGAGAACGAGCGGTGCCGAAGTCACTGAAATTATCCATGAAATGACTTTGAATGGCTTCAATTTTAAATGAGGGTACCGAGAACACCAAAAGTCGCCAGGAGAGCAACTTTATCCACAGAAAGTCTGTTGCAGAAAACACCGCACCAATAACCCCCCGTCATTGTTTCTTTCATGACCTAAAAGATCATCCAATAGGCAGGGGCCAATTGCCCACTGCCAGGTATCGCACTATGGTTTCCTATCTAAGAGACGCAAAAGTGTCATCGTTATCTTCGTTCTCATCTACGTCCTGCCGATTAGCGAGTTGGCCGTCCTGGCCACTTCCGCGTGCCATACCAGAACAGGAACCTTGGTTGTTTGCAGCTCCATTGCTAGATTGAGGCTGAATTCCGTTAACAGTATCTTGCAACCTGTTGAATGCATTGCTGAGACGTGCAATACCCTCTGTGTGGCTTCTCCGTTCCGATTGACAATCCTGCTTGGCCTTGCTAAGTTTCCGTTGAAGATCAACTTTGTCTTTGTTGAGTTTCTAGAGATAGTTAGTTGTACATTCCTTCCAGATCGGTGGTCGCTACTAAACGAAGTTCTTCTGGGCTTACAAACATGTAACATGGCGGAGGGATTGATCGTGCGGTGGATGTAGCTGGTGGTGTTTGTGGAGGACCTGGCGGTGGGACGTAGGAGTAGAAAGTGTTCTGTGGGGTGATAACCGGGGTCGAGGTGTAGGGGCTGCTGTCTTGGTGCTGGGCTTCGAGGATCTGTGCTGAGTATGGTCTGGTAGGAGCAATCAGGAATGGATTCTGGTATAGCCAGGGTCATTTGATCTTCCATGGCAGGAATTCGACAGGGGACTTGCACGAACAGCTTGGATATCAAGCAAACTGGGGCCGCTCGGACGAGCTTCATGAACAAAGGAGTCTGCAAGACCGCCTGCATAGCTGTGAGGTTGGATACTTTGTTGGTATGGAGAAGCGATCGCAACGTTGTAGTGAGGAAGTCCAATTTGAGTGGGACCGGGATTTGGCGGGGTTCTCTTGGTTGAAGGTCTTCTGGTCCTACCCAAGATTGGTTGCGGGGAGGCTCTCGAGTTTTGACGACGAGCAGATCGATCTTCTTTAGCCGACACTCCTACGTGTCTACTAGCTGGTTTAGTGCCCATGCCTGTTGGAATATGCTCGCTCCTACGCTCTGAGCTACCAATGTCATTGAACTCCAACGTGGGAGGTCTCTCCGGCCTTGTTCTACCAGACGACACCTCAAACACTTATAGCGAAAGCTGCAATGACTTTTGATCACGTCGTCCCTTGGAAAGACTGTTTGTGTTAGCAATAGCAATTGAAACCAAAGGACATTCTCTTACAGGTTGCTTTTGCTCTTGCCGACCATCTTGGTTATTTTGGCGACGACAGAAAGACCGGAAGCGTGACAGCTCTCGATCATAAATAATGCCGGAGGAATCGGTCTTCGCAAATGTTTGCGTTCTGTTAGTGTCTGGGCAGTCCAAGTGAATTCAAATCAAAGACAGTGAACGTGCTCATTTGACAAGCGACAAGTTGCACACCAATGCGACATAAAGATGCACATTCATTGTACCCAGCTTAGAAGTTCGTGGAATGTAGAGGCCGAGTCGAGACAAATCCCATAGGTGCGCCCCAGACGTAACTTGGAGGAATTGAAGAGAGCTGTAACTCCTTGATTGGAAGACTTGCTGTCAAACGTAACTTTCAAATCAATCCCTTTCTTACTTGATCCAGCGTCACCGAGTTCTGTATCAACGGTCGTAGTGCCAGAATAGCCGGTGTCGGTCAAAAATATGTGAGTAAAGCGAACTCGAGAGGGTGTAGTCTTAGCGATATATTCCAGTGACTTTCGATGTCTTTCCCACTGAGAATTGTTGAGGTATTGTTCTGCAACCCAAGATTCGGATCTGTTGAGAAGTTTATTTAACACCACACCTCGTACATCTAGGAGCTGGCTATCGGCTTGTGATTTCTCGGGGCGGCATGGTGTTTGGTCAGCGATTCCGAGTTTATGGATATTGGCTCCGGCCTTTTTAGGCCGTCGCAAAGCATTTTGTAGGTCAATGGCGGATAAAATCAATATGACCTGCCCCCGCTGCACTCGTTCTTCGGCGCGGTCTGGCCAGGCTGCATGTCGAGCTTTTATAGAAAGTGAAGCAATTGAAGCCTGCAGGTCTTGGGTGATCTTTGACTTGGAAGTCACCGTGAAGCAGATGTCTCTGATATCAGCAGTGGTGTCTGGGGAAGCATCTTTGAGATCCAGATGAAAGGCGATGTGATGTAGAAGGAGTGTAGTGCAGAGATTCTCGGGCGTTGTAGAGTAATCGGCAGGAACTCCATTGCGGCAGCAAACATCTGTTAAACCTATAAGGCCAAAAACAGTATCTCGTGGATCTTCACATTGAGATTCCTTGAAGAGCAGGACAAGATCTGCTAGTGGCGGAGGGCTAGTTCCAACCCCTCCTTTGACGGTGAGTGACCATGCCTGGCTCAATCTGAATGGCGCTGAGGAGGTGATGGAGAATTGATAAGACGCATGAACGTAAGTTTTCAAGTGGTCGAATAAATAGCTAAGAGCAGTCCATGGAACTGAGTGTGACCCGCACTGTACTTGGACCGACTTTGAGAGAAGGACTTCTTGGATGATCCACAGTCGTGTCCAGTATCTGCGACGACACAGAAGTTCAAGACTATCATGTTCCATCATAGCCTGTGTTGAGAGCTTAGTGGAAGGCTTCAAGTCGGCACTGGGTGAGTTGGTCCTGTTAATGAATTCCATTGCTAGCTTGCAATCGTCGACTTCCAATCCCGGCCCTATTTCTTCTTTTCCCACCCAGGCAATACATCTGCTGGCTGAATGATAAATGTAGTCCATCCGTGAAACTTGATAGTTCCTTTCCTCTGTGTCTTTTTGATTGATACACAGGGCATCTATCCACAATATCCTTGGTCGGTCTTCAAGTTGTAGATGTCGCAACGCCCACCACAGATTCTCGCGTACCGAAGTATCGACTCCATCGATGTCAATTGAAAGCTCAGGGGACATATGACCCCACTCGTATGACAAAGCCTCATACGAGTCCGCAACTAGGATTTGGGACGTGAGGTGGCATTGAATTGTCTCTCCCGAGACGGACCGGGGTTGAAGATGGACGAGTCGGATCTCAAGTTCGTGATGTTGGTGCTTCTTCTCCAGAGAATGTCCCTCCTCGATCGCCGTGGTCGAAGGATCAGGGGCATCAACGTCATTGTTTCTCGTATAACGCAGTTTTCTTAGCCAACTACGTCCTAGGCCTTTCGCCTTCCCATTTGCTGATGTTTGAATGCCAGATTGATCTGTCATCTTACACGTGGACGAAGAATATCCTCTGTGTGTTAGTTAACGGCCTAGAGGTTCGGTATCCAGACGAGTCGAGTGAAGAAACAAGTCTCTGGCCGTAATTTCTTAATCTAACCGGTTGTGTAATGTGATGCTGGGCGGCTTCATCTTGAGGAGCAAGATATCAACCTTAGTTGCATGGTGAATTGAATGATAGGGCTGAGTAAGCCGCGGGGCGGGGTATGGGAAGCTGCACAGCCCAGCAAACCATGTACGAAAGGGGTTTTCCAGTGGGTCTCGTCACCCCCCCTTCAGTTTCTGCATTAACATACAAGGAAAGGAAACTTATGGAGAAAATTCTAGAATTTCAGATTGTTGATTGGAAGAATTACCTTACTGCCGTACAAGGGGTGACGAGACCCACTGTGAACCCCCTTTCGTACATCAACTAAATCTTCAGGGCTTGGGCCCCTGTAGGACAGGAGGGGGCTACCAAACCGCAGGGACTACAGCCTTGAACTGGCGGGGATCTACACTACAAATTAACAGACGTAAAAATAGTCTGACCTTTCGAAAAGTCGCCCTTCACAAAACTGTAGACGGAGGTTTACTCGACTTCTGATATAAAAGCCCAAAATGAATATAGATCTTTTCACTTTATATATTTGTGTTTTGTCTTTTATCTCTCCTTACCCGGACATGAAACTGGTTGCCTTGATTCCACATTTTCATTTCGTATGCCCGAATGATGCAACCCACTTCAATCGTCAGTATCAATCTCATGGTATAATCGCAAATTACGACTCTGAAACGACCAGTCAGGATAGGTTTTCCCCGGCTCCAAAACATCCACTTCTCCATCATCATCCGCGAACATCGACCCCGCGAAAAGGGCTTGATCGCCAAGTCCCCATTTGATAGGGATATCTTCCGGCTCAGTATCCCTCATCAACTCCATGTAGCTCCGTGACAAACCACAAGAAGCAGACGGTCGAACAAGTGAGTCTTGAAGGAGAATGGAGTTTGCATCTGAGAGTGGGTGACCGTATAGATGAAGAAGTTGTTGAATGGGCTGCATCAGTTCGGCGGGCGGGAGAGGTGCGTGAAAAGTGCTGGTGTATGCGGAACAGGAGATGGAAGGTATGAGGATGTCTGTGACGTAGTGAGCTGCTGGGCTGAAAGGCGATCTCGTGAACTCGGATGTGGCGAGTAAGTTTTTCAAGTCGCGATTTAGGTGGATCAGGTTGAGGGAGTTGAATTGTTCCCAGAATGCGGATTCCATGAAGTCCGACGGGGATGGTGTTGAGGGAGGTGGTGGGCAAATTGTTTGTGAATGGGCATCTTGAATTTTGGGGAGACAACGACGGATATCTGGGAGAGAACCGGGGAAGAAGTTCATATTTTCTGTTCAGTATCTGTTGGGTTTACGAGGAAATCCGCAGGAGGTCCTGATTTGTGGTTGAAACATGCCCTAGAAATCTGAAAGCGTGAAGATAAAGAAGACAGAGATTGCTCACCTGATGAATATCAGACTATCCGTGTTGTTTCCCTTGCACAGTCACCAACCATCACGCATGCCACAAAAAAAAACTGAACAAATGCGCACGAAAATTATTTCATGGGTATCATACATAGCTCATAATGGTTGCTTCATTTCTCCTCAATTTGAGTCGAACACATGGCAATCCGATCTCCCAGAAGCTGCAAGTCCATCTTTGACCCTCCAATATGTGCCGAGCTCTCTGCACTTGGGTTCAATATTTCGAGTCCCTTTTCCTGAGCCGTCCTCAAAGGCCCCAAATAAATTTCCTCCACAATCCCCATCATGCCAGCTGGGACAAGATGAGAAAATGTCTTGCCATTGATGAAATAAAGAAAATTCACAACAGCCATATGAAAGGGGAAAGACTGCTCCAATTCTTGGAGCAACTCCCCATCTGATGCGTCAGCCAATGAGGATGTATCAGGGAATAAGTATGGCTGAGCTGCAGCGAGTGCAACTGAGGACGCAAAAACGTTGTTGGCTTTCCGGGTACGAGCGGTAATGATTTCTTCCTTCAACCAAGCGACCGCGGATCCTTTCAAGGACTCGTACGGACAGTGCTCCAGGGTATCCGAAATAAAAGTCAACCTTAAGCGGTCGACTGGATGGGCATGTAAAATGGACGATGTGAGAACATGGGCCGCATATCGCAAGGTAGAAGAAGGTGTGTTTGCAGAAAGTAATGAAATGGACTGAAGGTGTTGTAGAAAATCCTCGTCTTCCAGCGGTCCCGCGACAAAGTTGTTGTTGTTTTCCAGCCACAGACCTAAAGCCAAAACAGAATCTACAACTCCGGTCTCCTCATTACCAATACTGGCCGGTCCACTTGTGCCAATGAAATGTTGGGTGAGCTTTGCATGATCGGGAAAGATGGTGAGCTTAAGTTGCGAAATCTGTGACTTGGATAAGATCGAGGAGAAGACAAATGAGGTAATGAGAAAGAGAGATCCTGCTTGAGAAAGTGGTATCTCGCCAGGAGAAGATGGGTATTCGGTTTCGTATTCAGCAGGGTGAGATTCGGTTCTGTAGATGGCATCGAAGAGAGTTGTGAAGTCGGATAAACCTAGATCGCGAGATAGAGCCTATGATCTATTAGACGGCTGATACTGAGAAGGGGGAGATGCAACTGGGAAGCATGGCCTGAGAATATCTCATTGAGTAAAAGATTCCGCAGGCCATGGGCCCCCGCTCACACTACTTACAACTAATTGCCCAACGATGGCAGTTCTTGTTACAAGTACTGGGTCATCCTTGTAGGAATCCGCCAAGCTCGCCCTCACAGGAACCACCATACAAGGGGCAAATTGTTCTTGCAATCTGGCAGCCCATTCCAAAGTATTTGTGTTGATATACTCCTCCAAAACATGTGTAACAAACGATTGAAGGAGTTTCTGTTGAATCGCGGCTTCTGCTGGATCTTCGTCTTGAGCTTCTGGGTCTGGTGCTGATGGACCAGAGGAGGTGCTTGCAGCAGTTGGTATGTTCAAACTAGACTTGCGACCTGGCAGAGAAGGACGCTTTTTCCCTGAGACTGTATGTACGAAGGATATGACTGCGAGTGTCGCTTCGTTTGAAGGGCGAAAAGAGGAGAGGATCGCCATGAGAGATGTTGAGAGGAATCGAGACGGGTTTCTGGTCTTGATTCTAGGGTGAAGAATAGCGAGAAGATTGATCAGCGTGCAGAACTTGTCGGTTGAAGAGGGTTCTGCCCCATCTTTCTTGTGTTCCTCCTCCACTTCCCCATCGCCATCATCCCCTTCATCCTCGTCGAGATCCAACAGCTGCATAGCCTCGGTAACCTTTAAAACGACCTCCCGCGGATTTCCAAGTCGAGCAATCGTATCGAGACATTTCTGCGAGCCTGGCATAGGGAGGAGGAGTTGTATCAAGTCCCAGCCTATGCTCTGCGACAACTCTGCATCTTGGAGGATATCGTTCAAAGTTGGCAGGATCTCCGGGGACATGTGGGTTTCGAGGATCGTGAGGTATGTAATGGGATCAGTCGCCGGCGGCAGACTCTCCGTAATAGCTTTGATTGTGTAGTCCGCCATTGCGATGGGTGTGTGAAGCTGCAGATGTTGTGGCCGAGGTTGGATCTGGAACTGGCGTCTTGTGGTTGCAGCCCCGCCATTAGCGCGAGGCTGAGAGTCACGTGCAAGGCTTTGTTTGTTTACTTCCAAGATTAAAGCAGCTCCTGGATCTGTTCATTGGGCATGCCTACTTGGTACCGCGGTGGAAAAGCTGCTGTACTCAATCATTCGATTGAGGAAATTAATTTTAACGTCGTCGATTCCATCCTTTTCTCACGCTATTCCTCAGTGGCTGTCATACAGCCTTTCCATTTCAAATGCCGATCAAGTGAGACGAGCATTCACCAAAACACGGTATTCGTAATCTACTTTGTCTTTCCATGCCTCGAGCAATAACCCAAATACATTCTTCTCTCCGAGCGAGACATTCACATTGGCGAACGCTACCAGAAAAACGCTCCTTGTCTCTCTATACCCGTAAGTTAGGCTATGCATCCAATCCTTGGGACAACTCGCTGACGGCCAAGGCCATCATCCTTCACGCCTACGTTCAGCGCATCCCCATCCTCACCTTCCACCACTCTGCATCCTACGAAATATTACGAGGACATTCTCCCTATCACCCCCGAACTCGCCACGAACAATGACAACACTCCATGAGCCGACAAAGGCGGAAGCTGTAGCTCTATTCGAGGCCATCGAGAAGAAATTCCCACATAAAACAGTTGGCGGAGGGGCATGGTATTTAGTCCTTGTGAGTTGGTAGATGTCTGCTCCGTGGATCCACGGTGACTGATATCTGCCAGCTATCCGCTCTTGTTGGGGTTGAACCCGAACATGCCGTGAACCTATACACGTACCTCATCAGCAAACCTCAATTCTCCACACCCGAATCTCGCCAAACCCTCGTAAAACGTTTACGAGAAACTCTAGTCAAGAATGTCTCTGTGCAAGGAGTCTGCAAGCCTCTGGAAGCATTGTTTTCGATTGCGAAGATTGAACGACCAGAGGATAAGGATTATTCCTTCTCGAGGTATGGGTATAAGATATAGTGATATACGGCTGCTGACATCCACGACAGGGAAAAATGGCAAGCTGGACCAGAAACTCTCGAACGGGGGAATAAATGGCTCGACACTCTATACCAGGCCAACCTGTCAACCCCTACGACTATGTTTGCTGCACACAAGGATTTCGAATTCATCTCCCGGCAAATCACATATGGCTTCTACCTATCCGACCACACCATCTTAGAGCCAGTTGAAACAGAGTTAGTTACTTTGGCCGGAATCATGATACAAAACCTCCCCTTGGAGACGGCTTGGCATCTGCGGGGTACGCGAAGGGTGGGTGTTAATATGGAAGATGTTGAGAATATTCAGCAATGCGTAAGTTGTAGCACAATATGCATATCCCGTCTAACGGTTATAGATTGAGATGGTGGGCAAATTTGGAGGGGCAAGATTGCATAAAATCCCTCGAGTTGCGGACGTCGAACACGAGGTTTAGGCTAGTTGTGGTTAGTTCGTTCGGCAGAAGTGGAATGTCATACAAGCGTAGATTTCAATGCATGGTCTAAATCAGCCCCCTGGCACTTGATCGTTGCGTTGTCAAAGTTATTCCAATGAGTAGTGCTCGGTACTTCTCCTTTGTTGGCAACTATTTAGGATGTGGCTTTAGTCAGTCAACAAACAACCGGGTGATCAACAACCTTCAGTTTTGCCATGAAAGAACGTCCCGACTATCGGTTGCTTGTTGGTGTAGGTGGTTTGTTTGCTTCGCAATTCGCTTTTCAATTGCCAGATCTTCCCATTGGTTACCACTCTTTCATTAGTGAAATATCGTGCTGTCAATTTGAGGTCGATTCCTCGACCTTTTTACTGACCTCTTTTTGTGGAGGTTGTTCTTATCATTTGTTTTCTGCGTTTGTAAAGTTGTACAAGAGTACCCATACGAGTGCCTTGGTGCCGTTGTAGAATAGCATTGTCCACCGGTTCGTTCTTAAGCTAAGTGGCCTCTTTGTCCAGGCGACTACAAATTTAAATTTTATCCAGCTACATTAGATGATCGAAAGGTGTTCTTGACAAACAAATCACATCACACTCAACACTTAAAGCTGTTCCAGCTATGACACCTTTATTTTTCTGCTTAGTTCTGCAATTTAGTATCGGAGTTCTAGCTCCACTAGGTCCTCACTTCCCACGTGTCCCTGAAATCAAGCTTCGCAAGCTGACCAGAGCTCTTTATGCGGAGTTGACCGAGAAACTGGAATTGGCTGGTCTAACAACAGCTCCGAGCACTGATCCATATTCACTGGGCGAGGTTGCCCGTGAACCAGAGTGTGAGGAGCATTGCGGCATTGATGACGAAGAAGACGATTTTGGAGACGCTATCGAGGAGGCTAAAGCGGAAGAACACAGAACAAAGCATCACAGCACGTGGGCTGTACATTCTCCGCTCGACCCACACAAGAGCATCTTTTTCGATGATTTACCTACAAATTACGTCTTTCACGATATCGCAGTCTGGACGCCCTGGTTGGATAGCTCCTCTCATTAGATGGACTGCATCCATATTGCGTGCAAAGTTATTCAGGACAACTGCGAAACGTACTGCGCTTTGGGCACTGGAACAGAAGTCCACGTTGAAATGCGATGGGGTGATGAGTTTGGTGTTCATGATTTTTCTGGGCTGATGGCACTTCTTTGGTCCTTTGAGGGGAAGTTGGATCAGCTACACACCCCACGGCTTCCGCAAGGCTATGGAGGCTATTGGGAACGCAGCAAACCGCTCCATGTTAACTGTGCTCTGTCATGGCAGGCGATTGAAGAGGCGGAACTTCAAGAGGGCGAGAGTTTGAAGCTTCTGACACCAAAGCAAGAACGTTTCAGGATCACAAGCTGCAAGTCGGTGCACCAAGTCATAGACCTCACGATGCATCCAAGGCCTTGGGGTACCTTGGCGTACGACATTGACGAACTAGGGATTGAGGATGAAAATGTGTGCCCTATCGCCGCTATCAGGGTCGAGCAGCACGACGCTACTTTGGATTCGGATCTTCTGCACAACTGGATATGCGTGTGCTTGCAGCTAGTGAAATATGCTTGCTGGCATAAAGACGACTTCTACTACAACATTATCGACAATCATATTGATGAAGAATCTTGTGATGTATTAGATTTGCTCAAGGACATTAGACTTCCGAAACAGGCAGATGATTATGAGAAGACTGTTAGAGCGAACCAAGATGAAGCTACTGTTTCTGAGTTGATAGGAAAGATTAATGCTACTAGTATCAGAAACGGTCTAACAATATAATCAGTTAATTGTGATCACAATTAATACGTATGAGCACCAGTAGATGCTCGCTTGGCCTTTCACTGCGCTAAGTCCTGCCGGTATCTCTTTCTTAGAAGAGAATACCTTGGTCTCTTCTTTTGCTTCTATCTTATTATCAAGACAATAGTTACTTAATGTACTTCTACTTTTCTTACTTGTGACATTTGACTTAATATCTGTCCCTGCGTCCCGAGACGCACCGTGTCACGAGACAAGTTTATAGTTTTGGAATTATAAATTTTCCTTAGCAAGTCTACGAAGTTGTTGTTAACATGTCACTTTCTCTAACTATTTCTCTTTAAGGAGGCCACTTAGCAATAAGAAAAAGACTATGGTTGATTATGCTGTTGATTGTTTCAATCACGGCAATGATCGCCGCTTTGGCTGTTCCCCCCTGTTTAATCGCGATAATTAGAGTCTCTTCAAAATTCGGAGCACTTTGGGAAAGGTTCCATAAAGAAAGAATATGGCTCTAAGTTTTTAAGATATTCAGAGAGGAAAAGGATGTGATCCGGGATTTACGCCGTTTGAGAGGAGGGCATAAATGCCACATGTTTTAGCTTCCGATTTAGTGCTTAATTCCTGTATTTAGCCTGGTTACAATATACGGTATTTCAAGTCGGGCTCGCAATATTTTACTGACCCACGATTTTTGAAGCCATGGATCGGGTCATGACCAACAAGTCCTCTATCACCACCAGTACCCGTCACTTGTAAAAGGCTTGCGGCATTTTTTCGACAACGAACAACCTATCTCAGGGTCAGTCTGTAGTGCGCTGATGAAATGAGCGATGAAAGTCCTCTCACGTTGTGTCTGCCTGAACAATCCAGCCCCCTAGCCACTTTAAAGAGTGCTGAAAACCACAAGTGAAGTCCAGTGCCGTATGTGCATAGCGGCATGGCTAAAGGAGGCTGGGCAGACACGTAGGCGGGGGGCTCCCAACAAGAGCCTTACCATTGAAGTGCGTTCTTATATGGAAGCCTGCGCCACATTGCAGCCTCGTGGGCAGCGTTTGCGACCACCTCTGCATAATCTTCTGACGACCAGTCTTTCGAAATCTGCTTCTATTCTCTCAAATTTTAAATCGCAGTCCTTGCGCCGATATGCCGAACGAGCTGCACAAGTCGCGCGTGTAATGAGAACACACCCGACTCTCGGCCATGGCTTTTCTACGCCTCTTGCAGCGCAAACCCGACGGCGAGATCGTCTTTCGCGAACCTACGAGCGACAATGTCCCTGCCTACGCAATACTCTCTCACACTTGGGGAACGAAAGAGGAGGAGGTCATCTTGCAGGACCTGGAAGCTGGCGCGGACATGACTAAGGTTGTGAGCAAGGCCGGGTGGAAGAAGATAGAGTTCTGTGCGAAGCAGGCTGCCGCTGATGGACTACAATACTTCTGGGTAGACACCTGCTGCATCGATAAGAAGAATGCGGTCGAGCTTGGCGCAGCGATTAATTCCATGTTTCGGTGGTATCAGAACGCTGCGCGCTGCTACGTCTATCTTTCGGATGTCTCCCAGCCCAACACCAAGGCAGATGACCAGAGGGCATGGGAAGAAGCCTTCAGGAAGAGTCGATGGTTCATTCGAGGCTGGACGCTTCAGGAGCTCATCGCACCAAGGCTGGTTGACTTCTTTAGCTTGGAAGGTGAGCGACTTGGGAGCAAACTATCTCTTGAGTCTATCATACATGAGATCACGGGCATCACAAAGAATGCTCTCCGATGCGATGCATTAACGAATTTTAGCATTAAAGTGCGGAAGTCCTGGGCAGAGCGACGTTATACTACCATTGAAGAGGATGGAGCGTACTGCTTAATCGGCATCTTCGGTGTGTCTGTAGCTTTAATTTACGGTGAGGGAAGGGATAAGGCATTGAGGCGGCTGGAGGATGAGATTCACAGGCTGTATAAAGGTAAGTTATTTGTATAAATGTGCTAACTAAAAAAAAAAAAAACTGACTAGCACAGGGGTTGATTTCGAACAATTTTCTGTCGGGCTCAACCTTGCGTCATTTCCTGAAGCTACACAGTTTGTTGCTAGAGAGAAGGAGCTGTCGAAGATGCGCGAGCTACTTCAAGGTCACGGTAGTCGATCCTGTGTCGTCTTATATGGTCTTGGGGGCATGGGAAAGACTCAGTTGGCGATCGCATATGCTAGACGACATAAGGAGAAGTATACGGCGATCTTCTGGGTGAACGCGAATGACGAAGACTCTCTCAAGCTAAGCTTTCGGGACATCGCTCAGCAGGTGCTAAGGCATTATCCTTCAACTAGTACACTATCAAGCGTAGACCAAGGTAAAGACCTTGATCAAGTTGTTAGTGTAGTCAAGGCCTGGCTTGACTTCCCAGAGAACAGAAGGTGGCTAATGATCTACGATAACTTCGACAACCCTAAGACACCTGGCAATCCCGACAGCTTAGCAGTTAACATACGTCAATTCCTCCCTCGGTCTGATCACGGCTCGATCATCATCACGACGCGATCGTCGCAAGTCCGGGAGGGTAAACAAATTCAAGTTCAGAAGTTATTAGATATTAGAGAAGGTCTTGAGATTGTGTCTAATATGTCAGGACGTAAGGGTATTGAAGAGGGTACGTCGGTGTAATTTAACAGTGAGAGGAAAGGCAATACTAATAAGGCAGATCCCGATGCTATAGCACTTATCAAAGAACTAGACGGCCTACCACTTGCTCTCTCTACGGCAGGGGTATATCTCCAGAACCTAGCGACGACCTTCTCGGAGTATCTTCAGCTCTATAAGGCATCGTGGCTAAAGCTTCAGACGACAAGTCCCCTATTACATTCCTACGAAGATCACACATTGCATACAACATGGCAGATTACTTTCGATCGGATCGAACAGCAAAATGGGGCATCAGCAAAACTACTCAAGCTGTGGGCATATTTTGACAGACAGGACCTGTGGTTCGACCTCCTTCGACATACAGACTCTGCAGACGAATCAATACAGAAGCTCAGAGAGGACAAACTGAATTTCAATGAGGCTGTTAGTCTACTTTGTAGTTTTGGGCTAGTTGATTTAGATCCATCACTTCAGCAGCAGTTTGGGTTTGGAGGGTATAGCGTGCATAGCTGTGTACACTCATGGACGGTGTTTGTGTTAAATAAAGAGTGGGATACAAGGCTTGCACGGTTGGCGTTAACTTGTGTCGCCTCAGAGATTCCTATGGGAGGTGAGAGAAACTCATGGATGTTACAACGGCGGTTGCTTCAGCATGCAACTAGGCAAGCGCTGTTTATACTAGAAGGCAAGATAGACCCGAAGGGAATGGAGTGGGCGGTCCACGCCCTAGGCAATCTCTACGCCGACCAAGGCAAGCTGGCGGAGGCGGAGGCCATGTACACTCGAGCGCTGCAAGGCAATGAGGAAGCACTTGGACCAAAGCACACATCGACGCTCCGTACGGTCCACGACCTAGGCAACCTCTACGCCGACCAAGGCAAGCTGGCGGAGGCGGAGGCCATGTACACTCGAGCGCTGCAAGGCAACGAGGAGGCACTTGGACCGAAGCACACATCAACACTCAATACGGTCCACGCCCTAGGCAACCTCTACGCCGACCAAGGCAAGCTGGCGGAGGCGGAGGCCATGTACACTCGAGCGCTGCAAGGCTACAAGGAGGCACATGGTCCTGAAAATTTGCGCTCATATTTACCTGCTTTGAGCGCCGTGTTTGCCTTTGGCGACCTCTTCGCGCGGACAAGTCGGAAAGACATGGCCAAGGAAATGTACAGCCAGGCATTGTCTGGATACGCAACTGTCCAGGGACCTTCCTCGAAATGGTGTAGGGTGCTTGAAGATCGGCTTCAAGCGTTGCAAGTAGCGTCTATTGAGTCGGAAGTATAATTCGTTGAATTTATCGAGATGGGAGTTCCAAAGTCAATATCTCTTAAGCAGAAACTCCGCAAGCTGGGAAGGCGGCTAAGCGCTAGATAGGCCATCTTTAAGTGCAAAGACTTCTTTTTATAATTCTACTATTTTAACCATGTATAAGGATAACAGATCAGAAGTTTCATCTAATTTCTGGTCTAGAATCGAGCCCATAGGTACCCCATAGTTATGCCAAAGCAGGTCTACATTAGTAAACACTAACAAAATACGTCAGAGCATACGATAAATGAATCGATGGCGACAGCGACGAAGACCTTCGGGTTTCGCTCGCTATATGACTGAGTATACCGTGGACCAAGGGCCAAATGTTATTAACGTCTTCGCTAGGTCAGGGAGAAGATAGGTAGGCCGACTTTGTTGGCTGCAATTTCTGATGGTCGGAGGATGTCTGGAAGCGAGCAAGATTTGGTACGCACAGCCACACCCATACATAATTCTAAACACAATAAATTTTACCAAGATTACTGTAACCATGACGCAGCTGACCAGAGTCCTGTATCGCTTAATTAGAGGAGGTATCAGCCCATGTGGCGACGTCGTATGAAATGGCGCGCTCTGGCCGCCACCGGACTGACAATAGCTTTTTAGCATTATAATAAAACCTAGATATCCATATCTAATCGTTCTATGAGTTTAAAAGGCAAAAAAAGCTTGATGGTGGTGTTGCAAGTCGAGGGGTCCTATTATAGTGAAAAAGAAGGCTCTCTGTAAATTCAAGGAGGCGGCGAAAACGCGATTATAATTTTCGAATTAATAGATCAAAGGTGTTCCGGAGAGAGATATAATACAATATAAATAAAAATAAATAGAAATTTTAATGCGTTCACATATTTAAAGTCGCCTGAACTCGAAGTACCTACGTTTTGTCTCGTTACAGGGTGCGTCTCGGGACGCAGGGACAGACGTTACTTTCTTAATGTAGTTAGAAGTTCCATAGTGAAGATATTGAATTACTATTCTTTTTTTATTTTGCCATACAGAGTAATACGTTTAACAGCAATTTTGTGGTTCTTTGAACTGGAGACGCATGGTTTATCCTGACCAACCTGACGATGATTCCGAGACAGATTAGCCTCATCGCCAGCCTCTTCACGGCAATTGGAATCTATCATCGCGCGAGAAAGCAGAATACTTGATCACAAAAAAACTGTCTTAACCCATGCCATTGAACACAGAAAAAAAGACTAGACAGGACCCATGCATGCACATCAATGACTTGTACCAACGTGTGGGGAAATCGGTATACTATATCGACCAGCTGCTCAGCTTCCGATAAGATAAATTTTGGCCAGTACAGGCAGCCACATTTAAACAGAAGTGACTAAATTTAGATGCCGAAAGGATCGAAGGCTGACAGGAGGATAGTTTTGGTATTGTGGAATTCGCTCCCAGTGAAGATGTGGAGTTCGGTATTCCGGGATTCATCAGATCTCGCATTGAAAAAGACCGTACACCCTTTCTAATATATTTATGGACGTGGCGGTAACTGATTAAGCTAAGCGCTATAGACTTGTAGCTTCTGATAGAAACAAGGTAGAGAAAGAACGAACAAATGGATCGTCTAGCGACGTCTGTCGATGCTTTGTCATTAAATCTAACAAGTAAAAGGCGGCTGCTTTGTACTTCGCATATGAATCATAGAAGGGTTAAATCCGGTTGGTAGCTATTAGCCCTAAGGCAGTCTGCCATCACTTCATCATATATCCACGACTTTTCACGTTTTCAATGCGACATATTTTCAGGCATATTTTGAAGGGGCTAAGCGAGCCAACCAGCTTAATTTCATTACCAACTACCTAGAATCCAGGACAGCTTCCACGATCTCCAAGTCCGATCATCTCTGCAGAGAGAAGGAATTCCATGAATCCTGCGCTCGTTTCCAACATATTCTGATGGTATTGCGCTGGAGTGGGGTAGAAAGCACAGGATGCCTCTCGGTTTCCAAATCCAAATTCCACCGTGAAGCCATGAATCTTGCTCTTGCCCGGGTCGGCAAAGTGTCTCGAGTATGCATAATCATCGCTAGCACCAGATGTAGGATACAAGTAAGCCGCCTGTTCAACTTCGTAGTGACGTCCAGTTGACGCATCCATTGCATTGCCCATTCGCATTGCTGCGTATATTTTGTCTCTCCAATCAGTGCTGGGCACATACTCCGAGTACGCCAGGCCGCTAGCTGGTTGATCCGGCATCAGGCCTCTCTCCTCATTGTATGTCGCATTCAAAAAGCTCATTCCAGGCATGCTTGATTGACTATCATCGGAGCCCCAGTTGTAGAGTACCACGCCAATATAGGAGTGGATGTCCAAGAACCAGCGGAGAGCTGAGAACTTATTCATAACCCAGACGATGCTCTTCGTCTCGGCTTCGGACTCGGGACTGAGGCCGTGGAATGTTTGCGCAGCTGGGTTGTTGGATGCAACGTTTGGTGCAACAGTGGCGGTGAAGAGCTTTGGGAAATCCCACAGGAAGTCAAAGTTACGGTTAAGATCGATGCCGATTGAATTTGGGTTTCCTGGAATTGCCGATGTTGGGTTGCGGTTCTTTCTCCAGCACGAATGGGTAGCTTGATCCCAGGCAACTCCATCCGGATTGCTCAATGGCAAGAACACAATACCGACAGAGTATGCCTTGCGGACATCCTCAAACGTGAATGTACGACCTCCGTAGATGAGGCCGACTTTGTTTTTGTAGGCATATAGCAAGTCTCCGAGGAAGTACAAGAGATTGTCAGAGGAGCCACGCTCTCTGGCATGTATGGCTGCGTTGAGGAAGACGCGAAAAGAGATGTCGCATTTACCATTGAACTTTCCTCCAATTTTGCCTCCAAAGATGGTTGCATTCTCGTAAGTCTTGAAGGGAGTTTCGAAAGTCTCCAGGCTGTACACCTTTGCCAGACCTCTGAAAGCACTCTCAATTTCCTTGACGCTGAGCAGAGTGCCTAGATCGGTTCCAGCAGGTTGAGTTCCCAGTCCTCTCGGAGCAATAGTACCGTCTTGGAATCGATCACCGATTCCGATGGCGATCCCGGTGTTAGTGGTTTGTCGGCGAACGGGTCCAGCTCCATCGAATTCCGATTCTTCTGGTAGAAGACAGGCTTGAGATATTGGAACTAGAGCCAGAAGGGCAGGGACAATCTGTGAGAACTTCATCGTGGCATATAAAAGTTGACAGAAACCCGGGAAATGATTGGAAGTGGACGATTCCTCACTTCGGTGAGAGTGGACTTGATTTATATAGCTGCAGTCATAATTACCTACCTCCAAGAACCAGCCGCTTACCTACATGCCAAGCTGCCAACATTCGTATTCTCTGGGCATCCCAGGTTTTGCATGTAAATGGACCTAGCTCTGAAATGTTCTTGATTGCTGGTCCTCCAGGTGAAGACAAAGGGCGCATGGGGAGGAAGCGCCTTGCTGGATTCCGATTCCATGCTTTCCGAACAGTTTCTAGACCTGATTTCTGAACATTCAAAGCATCCGATCCCGTATTCGATCTCAGGAACAAGAGACAATTCGCGCCCACCGTTCCTGGATTCATGCTTATCTCTTCAGTGCCAAGTTGCCAAGATGTCAAGACCGTTGATTGCCAATGCTTGTGATATTTATTTAGGAAGCTGGATAATGTGCCCAGCTGTTATCAACATCACCAATTGATTACTGCTCAGGTTAAGTTGACATCATGCATTGTGCGGGGTACTTACCAGCGCCATGGATGCAGAATCCCAATTGACGAAAACGGATCAGGCAGGTACACAACATTCAAGCTGCTTGGCAAACAAGCCACCAGATAAAAAATCTCACATCCCATCCCACTCACGATACGGTGTCATTTGCTAATACATTGATGCCTTTTTATTCGGGTAGCTTGGTGGTTTTGCAAGTGCATTGCCATCTCAGTGATTCGGAAATCCCTGTATCAGCATTGGTAATTCATCGCGAACAACGATGCTTGGCAAACAACTTCTAAATTAAATACCAACACGATGCTTCTTTCTACCTCGCCGAAACAGTACGCTCTTTGAGATTTTTTTTGCTCATACTCCAATGTCAAACGATCAGTTCACTGCCCATCGTTCACATTTCGAAGGCCTCATCACTTCCTTCCCATTCCAAGCCAAAGAAATTATTGACAATCCATTTGTGAACCAGATTTTAATCTGGACTACCGCTTCTCCAGTTTGGGTACCCGAGGTCACTGTTGCTGTGAATAAAGGGACGGGCTGGTCATATACTGGCGAGTATATATTTTTGTTGACTTTCGAGGAGGGGGAGAGCGGAGAACATGGCGGGAGGAGCTTCAAGAGGATCGAGAGGATTGTAGAGTTTCTCGACATAAAAGGAACAACCAGACTACAAGAGTTGATGAAAGCGGCAAGCAAGAATTTACAAGTCAACAAGGTTGGAAAGCAGGACACGACAAAGTAGAGCTCGAAGCGAATGCTAAGCGAGGTAGATAAGGGAGCGATTTGTAATTAAAACTCCAGATTATTTACCAAATATCATGAAAATGAAGAAGCGACTTGATATGAAAAGTAGTATCCTGCGTTTCCAAGTTAATACAAGAGATTTTCCAAAACAAACACAAGCCATATTGGAGCACGTGACAGATTTAACTCCCTCGCAGCGGGGCTGTGCTGTTTGGCTATGCTGCAGCTGCGCTTACTTCAGCCTTGCATGAGCTGAAATTGGTCCGAGAATCCAAAATTCATTCTATCTGTATTGTGATCGATTCTTCTTGAAAAATTTCCCATTCTCTTGAGCCACAAATCTAGCTACGTAGACGAGGGTGGACCTGTTCCTCATCATGCTTAAACTCAACTCCATCAAAGTCTCGGAATCGGCCGCAAGTAACACACGACCGCCCCGGCTGACCTCACTTCTCCTCAGAGGAACTGCAAAATTGAGGATATTTCGAAACCAGTTGAGTCCATTGATCAAAAAGCAGCGGGGTTCTTTCACTGATTAGATCCCCTAGATCCAGAGATATGACAAACCTTGAGCATCCTGGGGTCGTTCAATTAAACAGCCCACTATTATCGCTACCTAGAGAGGTCAGAGACATGATCTGGAAAAGTCTCATGGGTGGAATGTTCATCCATCTGTGGCATGATGAAAATGAGGGCAATAAGCTGAAAGGGTCGTTTTGCTGGGCGGAGGACGAGAACTGTCGCCTCAGATGTCGAGCTTGGCTGCAAAAGAAGGGAAAGGCTAAATGGCCAACAATTGGAGTTTATGGATTCATCTTCTCGTGTGCGCAATCGTGAGTTTTCTTGTTCTTTAAATGGACCTGAACTGATGATGAAGATACACGGAAAGCATCAGATATCTGTACGAATTGAACACATTCGACACAAGATCTCCAGAGATAGTCCGCCGACTTCCCAAATTCTTTCCAGCTCACAGGTTAAATGCCATAAGCTCATTTACTCTTTGTTGGACTCTCCAGAAACCTCCTTCGCTATCTGCCGTATCTCGACAATTATGCATTGAGGGGAAGATCGAGGAGGCTTTGAAAGGATGTGATCGGTACCAGAGGAATTGGATCCAGACTTGGGGCTCAATTGCTTCGATGCAGGGGCTAGAAGCCCTTCGTGTCGAAATGAATACGGTCGGACGGGAGTCGATTACAGGTGTATGGCAAGGGTTGGACTTGGAGATTGTCAAGATCATCAAGAGCCCTCACACTTTTCTGGTGATTATGGAAGATGAAAGTGCGAGAAGACTGAGGAGGCTTGTCAAGACACCGAACTTGACTATGCTCGGGATTTTGGAAGAAGAATCCCTCGCTAGAAAGAAGGCAAGGAAGGGAGTAGTTCGAATGAATCGGCTCAAATAAGTATCTAGTGCGGCGATATCTCATTGCGTATTCTCCGCTACAATCTAAAGGAAGATGTATCAACCGCAACGACCTTTCCACCTTCCACCACTGTCCCATTGATCGGAGCAGCCAGGCCACCAGAGGTAGCTACATAGAGGACATTGTTTTCTTCTTTAGTGCGTCCAAATTGACAAGAAGTCGCGCCCGCAACAGTCAAATGATCTGCAACACCTGCAACAGTCGTCACCCCTCCAGTAGCTTTGCGAACCCCAATAATGTTCATCACATTCTGTGCAAGCCAAGCATTCCCGTGATCATCAAAAACAAAGTCATCCACGAGCGTATCCCTTTCCAGAACCTTGACATCACCGATAGCCGTTGCATCGTCGGTAATCTGAACTCGACAGAAGGTCTTCTCTCCCGTGTTCGTCCAGTAGAGATACCCGTCTCGAATCTTGATGCCGTTGATTCCCATTGGAAGGCCCGGTGGTGGGGGAGGTTTCATCTCATCGACTTGGACTGCTATCTCATATTTGCCGTCTTTGACGTTGAGTTTCCAAACTGCGCCGACGTCGGAATCGGCTATCAAAATCATACCCTTTTCTCTGGAGAGAAGCTCAAATCCATTTGGCAGTCCCGCGAGAGGGAGATTTGTAACCTGTCTGATCTTGGCTTGAGAGTCTGTGCTGAAATATCTCATGTCGACCTCCCAGATCCAGTATGAACCAGCTTCATTGGCGAAGTTGGTTAAGTCGAAGTTCCCTCCCGCGATATAGAAGATCTCTGGCTGCACTTCGATGATTCCGGTGAGGCCCGTCACTTCTGGGAAGTTGGCGACGAGAGTTGCACTCGAGGGGGTTTTGGGATCGACGAGGTAGAGCCCCGGCGTTGTGAGAAGAGTGACGAGTATAGTCCCATTGGCACGGATAGCCAGGTTTTCAATCCATGTTGGGAGAGGAAATTGATGAATGAGTTTGCTTGGCAACAAGGGATCGAGGGTTGAACTTGTGGACATGTTGGAGCCATGCAGTGATTTGATTCAAAGAGAGGATAGTTATATTTTTTCAGCTTAATGCATAGCAGTTCTGAATTTTCAGAGGGCTTAGAGTCTATTTATCTTATCAACTGTATGACATGACCAGCCACTGCAACGAGCCCTTTATCTCCGATTTGAACATTGTGGCTTCAACACTGAACCCGAGGGATCAAAAGCAGGGCAATGATGCATATTGGTTTCACACTAGTACTGGATACCACTAATTGGTTGGCTCGCGTTTCGTGCAATAGAATCGGATTGCCATCTACATGTAAGCCTGGGCGAGGCGCGGCATAACCGGGAGCCGAGAAGATTCCCAGCGCGGGTCACGATTAAAGCTCTATTCCTACGACACTGACTTTGGAAAAGATAGAACGACGACATGGGAAATTATCTAATACCAATTTCTATCAATGTTCAAACCAGAGAGAAGAGAGTAAGTAGAGAGTAAGGAAGTCTCGAAAGGACCACATGATTTCTGTGGCCCTTCACAACAAAATAAGCGAATGGCGACAAAATCTCAAATGACAATCATATGAACCCACTCAACGCAAGGACAGACTTTATTTCATATCAAACATTGGCTTAGAATAACTATGTCCCTCTTAATCTTCGTCATGATACAATATCGAAGTCCCATAGCAATGCTAAGGAATCATTAGAAGTGCTACTCTGTTCTGCTTTCATTACCTGATCTGCTCTCTGTGTTTTTTGTTGATAAGCTCAAGATGTTTACAAACGCTCTTCATTTATACCAAAACGTCAGTTTTGCTTGTAAAGAAATTATCAACTCCTGACGGGTGCCCAAATGCAGGTTGGTTGGTGAATCTCAAGCTTTCGTCATCGTCGTTCCAAAACGGAAGTTTGAAATCCCTAGGCGCCTAATACCTCTAAACCCATCCCTTCCTGAAACTAAATTACAACGATAAGTGGAAAAAATTCTTGTAGTGAGTGAAATAGGTCTAAATTCCGAATTGATCATGGACATAAATCGATGCTCTCAAATTAAAAGTAGTCATACAATTCCATTTAATTCGCATCATCAATCGATCAGCTGTCAAAAGATCATATTCTCATCCTTCTCTGCCGCCATTGTGACTTTACAGAAATTCTTTCGAGTGCTGACGTATCGAAAAGGTAGCAGCAGGGAGTTTGTGGTGTTTATATATATATATTCACACGTTGGACCCAAGAAAAACCCCTTCAAAAACAGCTTCCGCAAATATTTCATTAAAGATGGTTGATTTTGACTCATTCATCATCACCTGGATTCACAATCAAGACCACTCATTTCTTTTCCATCCCCAACCAATAACCAATTCCCCCTCCCCTTTCCCATCCCATCCAATCCAAGAGCCATAAAACCCCCAAAACTCTAAACTCAACACATACCTTAACATACCACCATCATCAAAGTCACGCGATGCTCACTCTAAAGAGGAGGGGTGATTGTCCCTTAGATGCTGCCTCCTTTTAATTTTCATTTTCAGATACCCAGTTCCGAGACAGAGAGGGACTGAATATTCGTGAGCACTGGGTGGAGGGTATGATGGCATACGTCTCTGCTTAAGACGAGTGAAGTCAGAGAAGGGAGAGAAGGTGGATGACAGCGATGGATTATGTGACAACAACATTCTCTCCCAGCACCCGGCCCCTCTAATCTCTCATCTCACCCCTCCTAAAATACAAATCTCCCCCTTCTTAAATTAAAAATCCACAAATCCCACTCCTTAGAATACAATCCCATCAATCCTTAACTAAACCCAAAATATTATCCCCTCTCTATATCGCAGAGACAAAGTAAGAAACACCGTTTTCCCAACCACTGAATTCTGCTCGCCACTTGATATCACGATGTTTTCCTTCCGTCAGCGGGACAGTGAGGGGTTATATACTACTTTCCTTCCTTCCCTTCCCAGGTCACGGCTGGGAGGTGAGGAAAACTAGATACCCGGGGAGGTAGTGAATGATGAGGGAGGAGTAGGGGGCATTCACTGTGACTTATCTTACAGATGGAAAGTTATTGACCGTGAGGATGTAGAGGGAAAGGAAAAGCGGAGTCGAGATAGGACGAGTCAATATATGAATCTGAACATAGAATTTATTGGTATTGGTATCTCAACGAATGTACGAAACAAAACCAAAACAACGGTAGGCATACATATCTAGATCATGCATCTAAGTAAGCAAATCTCCACCCTCTCTACATGCAATCGCAACACATGGTATAAACGCCCCAACCCCCAAACGCCACGCTCAAATCTTCCTCCCCTCTCATTCCCTACCCATCCCTTTTCCTTCCACAACTCCCTACCAAACAAACCGACTAGCTCCCCTCAAATCATCAACATTCAACACATCCACACCCTCCTTCACTAAAACATCCCAAACATGATTTCTCAACCCCAGCGGCCACGCAGGAAGATCCCAATATCTAGCCTTAAGTCCACGAGAATGAGCGCCTCTGATTTGGCCGCGGAGGATGGCCATTTGTGCGTCCGAGAGGCGACCGCGCCAGATGCGACCGATTGCTTTGTGGAGGGACACGGATGCGTAGTAGGAGTTGAGGGGAGTGAATGTTGAGGTTGGGGTTGTGCCTGAGAGGCCTTGACCGAGGTCGTGAGTTTCTCGGGAGGGTGGTGTGGATTCTGAGGAGAGTGAAGAGGTTGGGTCTTGGGGTTCGTCGTCGTTTTCGGTGAGAGGGGAGTTAGAAGTGGATGAGAGACTTGTATGGCGAGGCTCCCACATCGTATCAAGTGGTGCATCGAAGAATGTATCTCTGTACGTCTCATCCTGGGTCAAGATATCGAATCTCGTGTTTCCCGTACCCACAACAGTGATAGGTCTCGTATGCACGACCTCTCCATCAACGAAAGTCAACCATCCACGCTCACGAAGGGGTTCCAATTGTTTCAAGATCCATGGCCAAGTTTCCGCGCCAGAGGTCTTGACATCGATGAGGAGCGTGAGGGTTTGAGCTGGGTCGACATCGAATACACCGTTCGTAGTGCCGTTATAGAAATCCGTGTTTGGGTTCTGGTTTTCGAGGATGCGGACGAGGGGGTCGATGTAGAGAGATGTGAATGTCCGGTTGGGTGTCAGACTTGCGGTATTGTGGCCTACTAAGAGGTCGTCGTTGGCGAGCCAGACATCTGCTTCTACTCCTGTGCAACCGTGACGAAGGGCAGAGAAGAGAGGGATGCGTCGCCAGTAATCATTGTGTGAGTGGCATGCTATGGGCTGGATGTCGCGAGTGAAATCGGTTGGGTACCAGTTCAGACCTTCAGTGCCAGAGTTTAGTCCACCCCAGTGAGTGAAGATGTCGTCTGGGTCGGTGGTCCAGTAGAGGGTTGCAAGGGCGAGGATGAGGTTTGTTGTTAAAAGGATAGCACTTCCGTTCATTAGCTGAGAAATAGTCGGAGATGAGAAGGGGACAAACAGAATACTTAATCCGCTGATTCCTCCAAAGATACAATAATTGAACCAACTCCTCCGTCTACGTCGTGTATATCTGGTGTCCAGTAATGTCTTCCCTTCGTCCCTGTATATACTACTGTCTACACTTGCTTTCCTTCTCGAACGAACAGTCATGATATCTTTTGCTCCCCACCAGCCTTTCCCAGTCCAATACCTATCTCCCTTCGCAGCAGGAATATATCCATCCTCCAAGTCGAGAAATTCCTCGTCTAGATCATCGTTTGTGTCGAAAGATGTGAGAGGTTTGCGTGGTGGTGATGATGATGATGAAGAGGATGAGAGCGATGCGCCATCTGAGTATTTATCTTCATGTTGTAGTGCTGGTTTAGTTTCGGCATATTCGGAGACTTGTTGATGATGATGTGATTGATGCCGATGTAGTTGATTATGGTGTTGATGCTGCACCAAGAGCAAGTCTGGATCTTCCAGAACCATTTTGGCGGGGGAGGGGCAGCGTGCTTGGCAGGACAAAGATCCTAGCCAGGGGACAGAACAGGGTGCGTTGAGCCGAAATGCACTGGAGATGTGTCTTGGCAGGGTCCTGCGGTGTCCAATCCTATCCTGCCTCAACAACAGAACCGCAGAAGAAGCTTGGAGGCTTAGAAAAGAATAAGAAACCCAAGAATTCTATCGAGACTTGGCCATGAGGGTGGGAGGGAAAATTGATAGACAGAAATACCGGACAGGACCAGACTAGATCGTGGGCGAAATCGGTGAGGGGGGTTGGTGGTGTCTATATAGAGTGAAGACAGAGCAGAAACCAACCGAGTCGTATTCTGGGTAAAGTCCGTCCGGCCGGCCGCCCACCTACTGGCTCGTATTATTCTGTATTGAGTTGATGCTCGTGTTGTTAGATTGAGTGGAGTTGAGTTATGTTGGTTCCTAGGGGTTTAGAGTGAGGGATTTTGCCGGCTGGCTGTAAGTGTACAAGTACGGTGCTGGAACGCTGCTGTAAAGAGTATGTCACTGCTTTGACCTGCCTGGACCTTTTTCCGAATTTGAATTCCTGAGTCGGTGGGTTGCTGGTCTTTGGTGACTGTTTTGTCGTGCTTTGTTCGTTTCGCTTCGTTTCGTTTCAACTGGTCTCTGTTACTACTGACGCGTCGAATGTCACTGATACGCTTCGATCGGGATGGTGGTGCCGAGAGTTTGTTTGGTAAATTACCTAAGAGGAGTAGTGCGAGGGAGAATTGAGGGATGGCGAATGAGTGAGGGCTGAGATGATTCTGTGGTGTGAGGGAGGGTTTATTGGTGTGGGGAAGAAGGATTGATATGTGACAAATGATGCATTGTTGAAGGTTTGAAGTATGAGTGACGGGGGTGAGAGTGAGAGTGACAATTTAGAGAGATCCGTGAAGGTAGGACGAGATTGATTGCTTGTGTATACAAGACATGAATCTTGAGCACGAAAACGGACGGGAGTGGGAAATCAAAAATCAAGAACCAATAACCGTGAATCAAGAGAAAGAAACGGGAGAGGGTGACGGTGAGGATATATATTATTTCTTTTGTCTCTGGTGTCTGCCTCTTCTTTCCTTCCTTACCAATTCAGTCCAAGTCCGAGGAATTACACCATCCCCACCATGTAGCAGCAAGAGCGCCTTTCCTTCCTAATGCGTATGAACGATGCAGGTGCCAGCCATAGTATTGGGCACAAGTCTGTCTGACTGACTGGCAGAGGAAAGAAGGACTGAGTCAATATCCCATCAAGCGGTGGGCGAAAGTACCAACCTGGGAAAGTGAGTAGAAAAGAGAAGAGCGCCGACGTGCATCGTCGAAGTTGACACATCCCAACCAATCAGAACACCGGAGAGGGTCATCGTGGGATCTTCTGGGCTTCTTCTGGGGAAGAAGTTCAAGCTTCGAACAGCCAGAATGGCCCACGGTTTAGATCCGGGTTGTCACGCAGCGCCACAGACCAGGCAAATGTGAAGACTTCCAGCCACCACGGACGGCCATTCCGCATTCTGATTCGACGGGTGCTTGTTGTTGGTGGAACATTTGCTGGGCTGGCCAGATGGCTTGGCCAGTTATCCAGGGGTCCACGGAGAACTTGGCCCTTCCCCTCCCGTAGATGCATACACGTGGAACAGAAGAGACAGAACAGAGGAAGGAGAGGATGCGATGGGCGAGTTAGATGTGTTGAGATGTGTGTGATGCGATCGATGGGTGTAATGGTTGTAACAGTATTTAGGTGCAGGTGGGTACAAATAGGTGGAGGAAGGAAGAGGTTAGAGATGTGCTACAGCATAGAAGCTTGACCGCTGATCAACCTGGTCCGGGACCTCGCTTGGAGGGTTTCCCTGGGATAATTACCTAAGGTAGGTAGGTAAGTCAAGATGATCATGATGAAAGGTCATGAGAATAAGGTAAAGATGGGAGATGATCGAAGCTCTACACCCCATTTAGGACTTTACTACTAAACTTTCTCACTATTCATGACCGGAAGAAGAAGAAAAGTCAAACAACTGCCGAATATCCAGCACCTTCGGTTCAAAGGTACGAGTAAACAGAGCATTCCATCTCTCACAACCGTACCTAGAACAGGTAGTTACGTAGATAGAGACTACCTTACCTCAGATCCTCGATATCTGTAACAGTAAAGGTAAAATATAGTTAGTCGGCTTTTGTTTCCTTTTCCTTTACTCTTCCCTCCTCTTCCTAGGTATTCCACTCTCTTTCCCTCCCCCACCAAAGTTTGCATTCCAGCATCAAATTCCCACAAGGTTCAGCGACCCCTCCCCTCCCTTCCCCTCTCACTGGATCCCCTCAAATCCCAAAATCTCCAGCG